>ML110245.1:11156-36156 GCA_003697995.1 Taxidea taxus jeffersonii | reverse complement strand
CCGGGTTAGAGTACTATGGGAAGCATTAAACACTGTGTTTCAAATCAATCTTGCTCCAAAGCCTGACTAGGCATGGCATTATGGAAGAATCCACGGAGTTCCCAAATAGCCCCTTAGAAAAGGCAGAGGTTCTGGAGTTAATCGGCAAGACCTAGGCTCAAATCCCAGCTCTGATGCTCAGTGTCTTTTTGTGCGGCAAGCTACCCAAACCTTGTTTCCAACTTCTGTAAAATAGGGGTAAGCCTACCCAAAGAATTGTGTCTGAGTGAGATTATGATTATAAAGTACCTAGGACAGAGCCAAGCACAGAGCACATACTCAGTATCAAAGAAGACTTCCCTTTCCCCAAGAGTACCAGCAGTGACAATGTTCCACCAACTCACTCTCCTAACAGGGCTCTTGTATTTGAAAAGCCTCCTTTAATGTCCTCTCGTTTGCTGCTAGACTTCCCAATGTCAAGAGCATACTTACTAGGAGTTCTTAGTATCACCCCACCCTGTGCTCTGCCTTCCAACTGGGATACCTCATTTATCATGTGGATTATCTTCCTGATTCACAAAGGAAGCTAGCCTAACCCCTTGGGTATGAGGCTACTTAGGTGACAATACAGTGGATCCAACTATAGTTATTCTGCCCAATGTCCTTTTAACAACTCTTGAGAGGAAGGCATTTAGTACCCCAAAACACTATGTTTACAATCTGGTTATCTGGTTAGAACATGCTTAAAATGAAGTTTAAAACTGCAGGCATGTGAAAGAGGAGAATAACTGGTTCAAAGCCCATAAACCCTATGAGTCTAAAACTGTCTGGCTTCGCGACAATAGAAAGCTGAGAAAGGGCATGGCTAATTCAGTACATAGCATCTTCTAGAATTACTGAGATAATGACTACATACCCCACGGAAGTATTTTCAAACAGATTAATTTTTGGAAGAAGTCTTAAAACGTAACTAATTAACATGGGTAACATAACTATGAGCCTATATAAGTTGTTTCTCAATATTACTTTATCTCATAATTACTAACCATAAGACACCCATAACTCTTGACTTAAAGAGCATAATTAAAACTGTTCTTGGAAGCATTTATCTTACATTTTTGCGGTAAATTATTATGTTTAGCCTCATAACATTCCTGAATCTATATACTAACAGATTATATTATAAAAGTATTCTGCAATATCAGAAACATAGGTAAATATTCAAAATTATAGATAACAACTAAGAAAGCAAAGCCTGGAGTGAATGAAGCTTTATATAACACCTTAAATGTTCTGGTTTCTTACTAATGCGCCTCTTGTTGATCTGAATGCATTCTAATCCTGTAACACCAGATCTTACTAATTGGGATTAACTTCTACTTGTCAGGCTGTGCTTACTGCTTCCTTCATATAAAACCTCTCTTTTTAAAATAAAAATCATTCTGTTGTGTGAGTGGTTCTTAGTCTTACAGGAGCAGACTCTTTAAACAATGATTTCCTAGGACTAAATTAATTTCTTTAACTTGCTTTAAGTTTGAAGGCAAGGACACTTAATGAGCAGTAAGATATTTCAGGATAACATTATGATGACAATTCTCTCTTGGGAAATTAGAAGAGTCACAGCATGGACTCAATAAACTCCCCAGGGAGAAAATTATATCCTGATAATTCCTAGTGGTATTACTATCAATGATCTAATATACAAGCCAGGATTAATTACAATATTTAACATCATTAATAAGGTTTTCATTTTTATTGCAAATTTACCTCTCACTGGTGGTTTTCACATTACTAATTATGCAAGTTAATAAACTGCTTTATATTTTATATTAATGTTATTGGATTTCTCCAAAATTTAAGAGTAACAAACTTCAAAATGCTCTTCAATTTTACTTAGCAATACAATTCATGCTCTGGTCTTGAAAATGGTATTACTCATCACCAATCTACTAGAACAGCCTTTTAACAATATTTAACACAACTCTGTCAAATATTATTTTCTATAAACTTTCTATAAACGTCACAGGAAACCAAAACAACAACAACACACACACAAAAAAAATCACATGCACCAGCAAAGTCTAATGATCCATGCTTTTTTCACATTTGAACAATCACCTCCCTAGAATTTCTTGAACTATTTCAAAGTAACCAATTCCTAAAGATTATTAAGTGTTAGAGATTTGCACCAGTTTGAACAATATGCCATTAATCCTTACTGCTGGCTTTTTACCAAAGGAGGGAATTCATTATAGCAAAAGAAAATGAGTGACCAGATATAACTAATTATCTAGCTAAACATTTATAAGACCCTAGTATTTGCATCATTTAATCATCATTAGTCATACTTCCTAGCATAATAATTACTGTATCTAAATTATGTAACCAAAAATACTATCGTTCCCACCTTATAATGAGCAGAACAGCTGATTAATGACAAAGATACTCCCATTTCTCCCACTCCGCCCATGAGCACCATCAGCTATACCTGGAAAAATTAAATACGGCAAGGAAAAGTCTCTTACTAAGAGAACAGAGATAGAGACAGGAAGAGATAGAGGGAAGGGGTTTTCTGAAGTTTATTCATTAATCCACAAATATTAACAGGGGAGGAGATACAAACAAATGCATACATAATACAAAAACAACAAAAAGAAAGTAAACATATACATAATAGTATCTAATATTTATTCTACATTCTTAAGTACTATGCAGAGAAATATAATAGGGTGACACACGGAAAAATGAAAAGATGGTTATTTTAGATTGGGTGATTCAGGGATGACCTTACTGAGAAGGTGACATTTACATTGTAATTAAAAGACCCCAAGGAAAGGAAGAAGCAGAAAGAACAGCTGGAGAAAATGTCTCAAGAATGATGGTGTAAAAAGGACAGTGTGGCTGTCAAGTGGGACAATGGTAAGGAATGAGGCTCAAGACGTAAGTAAGCACTGACAAAATCATATAGCGCTCTGATGGCTAGAGTAAGGAGTGTGAGGTTTACACAGGAAGCAGAGTGCTCTGATCTACTGTACCTTTTACAAGGGTAAATCACAGTGCTGCATGGAAAAGGAACTGGAGAGGAGGATGAGTAAAGCTAGAGTGGAAGCTGGGGGACTAGACATAGGTAATGGACTTGACCTCGGAATTATAGTGAGATATGACAAAAGAGCTGGAATCAGGATATAATCTTGACATAGAGTCAAAGGAACAGCTGATGAATTGAATATAAGAAGTGAGGGGCAGAGAGAAATCAAGAATAAGTCATAGATTTTTGGCTTGAGAACACAGACAAATCTTGATGCCATTTACTAGCATAAACAAGGCAAAAGGAGAGGCAGTTTGGGCAGAACACAGGCAATAAAAATATAATTTTTAGATTACATTTAGATTTAGTAAGATTATAATGTGATAAACAAACAATTAGTGGGTAGAGAAATCTATGGGCCAAATAATTACTGGCAAAAAGTTGTCACTATCATAGTCATGGTTGATGTGGTCATCGTCACCATCAACTAATGAGTGCTATGTGCTAAGCACCATACTAAAAGAAAGCTCCCTATCAACTCTATGAAGTGAAAAATACTCTTCTTTTCTCTTTTTAAGATTTTATTTATTTATTTGGCAGACAGGGATCAGAATTAGGCAGAGAAGCAGGCTCCTTGCTGAGCAGAGAGCCCAACGTGGGGCTCGATCCCAGGACCCTGAGACCATGACCCGAGCCGAAGGCAGAGGCTTAACCCACTGAGCCAGCCAGGCGCCCCCTCCTCTTTTCATTTATTGATAACTAAGTTTTAGAGATATTAAATAACTTGCTCTCCATCACATAGCAAGAAAATGAGAGATCTGAGAATTCATCCTAGACGATCTGTCTTCAGAGTTCATGTTCTCAACCACCACACTACATAGCCAGTCCCTGTTTCCTTCCAGCAACTCTACAGATAAATGCTTCTGTGTTCCACAGGGTACTATATTGGCCTTCTCTTTTCACTTTACTCATTCACACTGGGGAATCTAATTCACTGTTCAATCTCACTCATTTATTGGCTCTGGAAGTTAGTGTTAATGGATTCCAGGTATCCCCCATACCCTCTATTGGACACCCTATCACAACTCTCCTAGAAACTCCTCTTCCATCTCTTTGTTCTGCCTTGATCTACCTCCCCTTGATCTATACTTAATGAGATCCAGTCAAGAAAGAAAAAGGAATGATACATAATTAAATTTATTCTATATAAATGTGGCTGATAAAAGAGATACTTATCAAAATTTCTAAATATAAGAAATATTTGCTTTATGAATACTTAATGAGAAAGCTGTCTGAAATGTAATCACAGACCCATGAAAAAGTCATAATATTCACATAATAATGATATAAAGGAAAATATAAAGATATCCTAAATGTAATGACAATTTTTTAAAATTTTGATTCCAGTGTACTTAACATACAATGTTATATTCATTTCAGATGTACAAAACAGTGATTCAACAATTCCATATATTACTCAGTGCTCATCAAGGTAAGTTACTCTTAATCCCCCTTCATCTATTTCATCCATCCCCACACACTCCTCTCCTCTAATAACCATCTGTTTTTGTTCTCTATAGCTAAGAGTCTGTTTCTTTGTCTTTTTTTTCCCACTTTGTTTTGTTTTGTTACTTAAAAACCACAAATGATTGAAATCCTACGATATCTGTCTTTCTCTGACTTATTTCACTTAGCACTATACTTCCTAATCCATCCATGTACTTACAAACAGCAGGATTTCATTCTTTTTTATGGCTGAATAATATTCCATTGTACACACATACTACCTCTTCTTTATCCATTCACCCATCAGGGGGCACTCAGGCTGCTTCCAATCTGGTTATTGTAAATAATGCCACAATAAACATAGGGGTGAATGACCCTTTAAATTAGTGTTTTTGTATCTTCTGGGTAAACCGTCTGATTACTGGACCATGGGGTAATTCTATTTTTAATTTCTTGAGGAACTTCCATACTGACTTCCATAGTGGTGACACCAGTTTGCATTCCCACGAACAGAGCAAGAGGGTCCCTATTTCTCCACACTCTTGCCAACTCTTGTTGTTTCCTATGATTTTAATTTTTACCATTCTGAGACATATGAGGAAATATCTCATTGTGGTTTTGATTCACATTTCCCTGATGATGAGTGATGTTGAGCATCTTTTTATGTGTCTATTCATCATCTGTATGTCTTCTTTGGAGAAATGTCTGTTCATGTCTTCTGCCCATTTTTTAATTGAATTATTAGTTTTGGGGGGTCTTTTTATATTCTTCGGGTATGGGTAAGTTGTGTAAGTTCTTTATTTTCAATACTAACTCTAACAGATATGTCATTCGCAAATATCTGTTTCTATTCAAGTAGATTGTCTTTTGGTTTTGTTGGTTGTTTCCTTTGCCATGCAGCTTTTTATTTTGACGTAGTCCCAATAGTTTATTTTTGCTTTGTTTCCCTTTCCTCAGGAGACATATGCAGAAAAATGTTGCTATACCTAATGTCACAGAAATTACTGCCTATGCTCTCTTCTAGGATTTGTAAAAGCTTCAGGCCTCATAATAAGGCCCTTAATCCATTTTTTTGTATGGTATAAGAAAGTGGTCCAGATTCATTCTTTTCCATTTTGCTGTCTAGTTTTCCCAACACCATCTGTTGAAAAGACTTTTTCCCATTGCAAGTTCTTGCCTCCTCTGTCGAAGATTAGTTGATGATATAATTGGGGGGTTCTTTCTGGGTTTTCTATTCTTTTCCATTGATCTATGTGTCTATTTTTGTGCCAGTACCATATTGTTTTGATTATTATAGATTTGTAATGTAATTTGAAGTCTGGAATTATGATACCTCCAGTTTTGTCCTTTTTCAAGATTCCTTTGGATATTCGAGGTCTTTTTGGTTCATACAAATTTTGGGATTGTTTGTTTTACTTCTGAGAAAAATGCTGTTGGTATTTTGATAGGGATGTGTTAAATCTGTAGATATAATATAAACATTTTAACAATATTTGTTCTTCCAATCTATGAGCATGGCATGTCTTTCCATATCTTTGTGTTGTCTTCAATTTCTTTCAACGATGTTTAATAGTTTTCAGAGTACAGGTGTTTCACCTCTTTGGTTAAGATTATTCCTAGGTATCTTACTATTTTTGGTGCAACTGTAAACAGGGTTGTTTCCTTAATTTCTCTCTTTGCTGCCTCATTATTAGTGTATGAAATGCCACAGATTTCTGTATACAGATTTCTTTTCCTGTGACCTCACTGAATTCATTAATCAGTTCTAATTGTTTTTTGGTGGAGTCTTTGGGGTTTTCTATATGTGGTATCATGTCATCTGCAAATAGTCAAAGTTTTAACTCTTCCTTAACAATCTGGATGCCTTTACTTTCTTTCTCTTGTCTGATTGCGACTTTCAGTACCACTCTGGATAAAAATGGTGGGAGTGGACATACTTGCCTTGTTCTTGATTGACCTTAAGGGAAAGCTGTTTTCACCAATGAGCATGATGCTTTCTCTGCATCTACTGAAATGATCATATGGTTTTTTTCCTTTCTCTTATTGATGTGATGTATCACACTGATTGATTTGCAAATATTGAACTTGCATCCCAGGAATAAATCCCACTTGGTCGTGGTGAATGATTTTATTAATATATTGTTAAATTTGGTTTGCTAATATTTTATTGAAGAATTCTGCATCTATGTTCATCAGAACTATTGGCCTGTAGCTCTCTTTTTTGCTGTATCTTTATGTGGTTTTGAAATCAGGGTAAGGCTGGCCTCATAGAATGAATTTGGAAGTTTTCCTTTCTCTTTTATTTTCTGGGATAATTGGAGAAAAATAGGTATTAACTCTTCTTTAAATGTTTGGTAGAATTCACTGGTAAAGCTGTTTGGCCCTGGACTTTTGTTTGTTAGGAGTTTTTGATTACTAATTCAATTTCTTTGCTGGTAATCAATCTGTTTAAATTTTCTACTTCTTCTTGTTAAGTTTTGGTAAGTTATATATTCTAGGAATTTGTCCATTTCTTCTAGATTGTCCAGTTTGTTGGCATATAATTTTTCATAATATTCTCTTACAATCCTTTGTATTTCTGTGCTGTTGGTTGTTATTTCTCTTCTTTTGTTCCTGATTTTGTTTGAGTCCTCTCTCTTTTGCTTTCTTTCTTTTATTTTTTTTTTAAATTAGTCTGGCTAGAGGTTTATCAATTTTATCGATCTTTTCAAAGAAATAGCTCCTGGTTTCACTGATGCGTTCTACTGTTTTTTAAGTTTTTGTATCATTTCTTTATTACTTCCTTCCTTCTGCTGGATTTGGGTTTTGTTTGTTCTTCTTTTCCTAGCTCCTTTAGGTATAAGGTGAGTTCTGTTTGAGATCTTTCTTGCTTCTTGAGGTAGGCCTTTAGAGATTAATTTATTTAGAGATTAATTTATTCATCTAACAAACATTACTGTGTAGCCATTATCTACTACCACTGACCTAAAATATCCACAAAAGTGAACACTGCACTGCTGACACAGTATATTATTTTTCTTAATTGAAGTACAATTGATGTACAATGTTATATTAGTTTCAGGTTTATAACATATTAATTCAATAATTCTATAGGTTATTCAATGTTCACCACAATAAGTATAGTCACCATTTGTCACCATACATTACTACAATATTATTGGCTATATTCCCTATTCTGTACTCTTTATCTCTGTGACTTACTTATTTTATAGAACTAGAAATTTCTACCTCTTAGTCCCTTCACCTATTTTGTCCATCCCCTCACTTCCCCTCTGGCAACCACTATTTTGTTCTTTGTTTTTAGAGTCTTTTTTTTTTTTTAGTTGCTTGTTCATTTTTTCTGTTTTTCAGATTCCACATATAGGTGAAATCATATGGTTTTTTCTTCCTCTATTGGACTTATTTCATTTAACATAATACCCTATAAGTCCATTCACGTTGTCATCAATGGCAAGATCATACCATATCTTCTTTATCAATTCACCTATCAATGAACACTTGGGTTGTTTTCATATCTTGGCTATTGTAAATAATGCTACAATAAACATACAGATGCATATATCTTTACAAAGTATAATCTTATTTATTGGAAGCATATGAGTGTAAGGAATTACCCAATAATCATTATTTTTTTTTCTGAGAGTAATCTTTTTGTTGTCTTCCAAATTATGTACTTCCACAACTAAAACATTTTCCCTAGTATCTCTATCATGAAATGTAGTTTATATAACATTATAATGAGCTTTTATGCTCATTATGTCCCATTAGTGACTAAATATCCTTGAATACCATTACCTTGCTACCTTAGACTTGGAGATGAAAAATAGTGTAGTATAAGCAAGACATGACTGAATCTGAGTCCAAAATAAGAAATGACACAAAATGTAGTTGGAGAAGTAAAAGGAGACCAGATGAGTCATATATGTCATATAAGGAAACGCAGAATTCACGCTAAGAGCAATAAAAAAGCAGGCCTTTAGGAGCACCTGGGTGTTTCAGTCATTGAGCATCTGCCTTCAGTTCAGGTCGTGATCGCGGGGGTCCTGTGATCGAGTCCTGCGTCAGGCTCCCTGCTCTGCAGGAGGCCTGCTTCACCCTCTCCCACTCCCCTTGCTTGTGTTCTCTCTCTCACTGTCTCTTGGTTGGGTAATAAAATCTTAAAAAAAAAAAAAAAAAAAGCAGCCCTTTAAGGAGCATGAGATAATGAAATGTACACTTTAAAAGGATAATTCCTGCTACAATGTGAAGAATGAACTAGAAATGGTTAAATGAAAGGTAAAGAGCTGGGATGCCTGGGTGACTCAGTTGGTTAAGCAGATGCCTTCGGCTCAGGTCATGATCCCAGCATCCTGGGATCGAGTCCCACATCGGGCTCCTTGCTCAGCAGGGAGCCTGCTTCTCCCTCTGCCTCTGCCTACCACTCTGTCTGCCTGTGCTCACACACTCTCTCTCTCTATCAAATAAATAAATAAAACCTTTAAAAAAAAAAAAAAAAAAAAAGAAAGGTGAAGAGCTCAGTTCCACAAAGTTCCTGCAATGATTCAGGCAAAAGGTGACAATAATCTTAATTAGAGTAGTAAAGTCAGGATGTAGAGAATTAGCAGAACCGATAGCTTTTTAGGAAATAAAATCAAGAGAACATGGAAATTGCCTAAACATAAGATATGAGATTCTCTTGTTTGTAGTTCAGTCAACCAGATGGATGGTGGTAATAATCATAAGCAAAAAGGCAATCTTGGGCAAATATAATAAATTTCATCTTGAAGACTTAAGAGATTAGGTACCTATAAAAATATTAAGGGTCATGGTGATTAAGATCAAACTGGCCAGGAAATATATGAGGAACTTTCTCTGCAAAAGCTAAAGAATCACTGGCTGGAGTCAGACAAGCCTGGGTCAAATCCCAGCTCTACCCTTAACTAGATCTGTTACATTGGGCAAATTAGTTAATTAGTCTGAGCCTCAGTCTCTTATTTGTAAAGTGTGAAAAATAATGCTTTGTATGTTATCTGTTAGAAATGAGGCAATGTATTCAAAATGCTTTAGCACAAGGTAGGTGTACTATAAAAATTCAATAATCAGTAGGTCCCAATACCACTACCGCAGACAAAAGCAGGATGAAAGTGGTAAGACAGTGAGCCAGGTGGTCAAGTTTTCAACTAATGTGAGGAGTGATGAAGAGGGTAGAAGATAACAGCTATCAGAAAGGTGAAAATCCTTTAGATGGGAAGCAGAAGCCTCATTAGAGCTCTTGCTTCCTCCTGATCCTTACGGTTCATGGCTATTAGAGAACAAGTAGACTAGGCTTGGGATGGTTAAGGGGGAAAACCAGTGTCCTTGGGGGATAGAGGTACATTCCAGTTAAAAAAAAGAAGTGAAAAAAAAAAAAGTTCAATAAGAAATGAGGGATGTAGGTAGTTACTTGTACAATGAAAGAGAAAATCTGTAGATATTTGTATATTTTAATATATTCAAAAAGGTGGTGCTTAGAGAATTGATTGATTTCACACCAAGTTTATATTCATTCAAAAATATTTACTGAATGTCTACTATGTGCCTAGGTACTATTCAAGGCACTAGGAATAAAGTTTATACTCTCGCAGAACAATGACAATGAACAAAATAAAGAGTGCTAAGGTGATAAATTCCATGGAGAAAAAATATGGCAGCAAAGGCATACTGTGTTGGAATGAAATTTCAGTTTTCATTGAGTGATCAAAGTATGTGATATTTAAATATATACTTGAAGAAGATGAGTGAGCAAGCTGATGAGAAACTACTAGAAGGTTTTAAACAGACATCACTTGACTATAATGTTATATTTTATATTTAAATTTTGTATAATTTTATAATGTCTTATGTGTTGAGAGTTAAGAGAGGCAAGGGCAGAAGCGGAGACCAAGTGGGAGGCTATCACAATAAGGTATGTGAAAAGTTAAAATAATTCTGACCAGAGTGGTAGCATAGAGTAAGAAGTATTCTGATTCTAAACATATTTTAAAGATAGAGCCTATCGAATCTATTAACATATTAGATATTAGATGACAGGGATGCGAGAGAGTCAGGAATGTCTCTAAAAATTTTAGCCTAGCAAATGAAAAAGTGGACCTCCCACTAACTGTGACAGAAAAGACTGTAGCCGGGTGCCTGGGTGGCTGTCGATTAAGCACCTGCCTTCGGCTCAGATCATGATCCTGGGGTCTTGGGATCGAGTCCCACATCCGGCTCTTTGATCAGCAGGGAGCCTGCTTCTCCCTCTCCCCTGGCTCATGCTCTCTCTCAAATAAATAAACAAATAACTAAAATCTTTTTTAAAAAGAGAGAAAGAGATTGACAGAGAAGACTATAGATAGAGCAGTTTTAGGAGGAATATTTAGAGGTCAGTTTCAGGCATGTTATGTTTGGGGCATGCAAATCTGATGTCAAGTACCCAAGTGGACACATAAGTCTGGAATTCAGGACAGAAGTCTGCACTGATATATAAATCTGAGAGTCACCAGCATATAGATCATATTCAGAATCCTGAATTGTTTAGAGGTTCAGGAGGTGAGGAAAAATCAGCAAACGAGGGACCCTAAGACAAGAGAAAAACAAAGTTCTCGGAAACGAAGCAATGAGCAGGCTTCAAAGAAAAAAGGATGATCAACTCTATCAAATGTAGCTGGTAAGTCAGGAAGACGAGGCCTGAGAACAGATAGCTGGACTGAACAACATGGGAAGTACAATCCTGGCAAGAGCAGTTTCAGTGGCATTGTCAGGGAGAAAGCTGAATTCGAGTACATTGCAGGGAGTGAAAGTAGAAATGAGACAAAACTACAAATAAATCTTTCTAGGAATTTTGCAATAAAAGGCAGCAGAGAAATAGGTCAACAGCTGGAAAGAAGAAGGACTTCAAAGGCTGTTTTTTGAGTTTGTTTGGTTCGGTTTGTTGTTTGATGGAAGAAATAACAGCACGATAGTATGAATGGGAGGGACTCAGTAGAGAAAGCTGAAATAAGCAGGAGATGGAGATGGGATCTGGGGCTCATGGGAGCGCTGGCCTTTGAGAACAGTTGGCTCAGTTCACCTGATAACAGAAAAAGCAGATCATAGGAGTATACAAGGTTCTGGGAGGAAGATATCCATGGTAGGAGTCTGTGGGTGATCTCTTCTGACTGTTTCAGTTTTTTTTAAGTGAAGTAGGAAGCAAGGGCATTAGCTGAGAGTGGGGGTGGGGGATAAAGTATTGGGAGCTTAGGGAAAAAAAGATGAAGGAACCACTGAGGAAGTGGGGGAGCCGAGGCACTAAGGATATGGCTGTTGACATATATAATTAAGGGTTACTTGAGGTTCACGGTCATGACCTTAAACCATGGCAAGAGTCTTCTTTCCTCAAAACAGCTGCTGCTCATTCTCCTGTACCTTTATCAATAATGTTATTCAATGAACTAAACTGTTAAAAGGAGAATATTACATATAAAGACTCCCCAAAATAGAAGCTCTACGTGATGCTATATGATAGGTGCCTTGGCAAAAGCAATTTATCAAAAGATACTAAATGATGAACTTATTTCACAAACAAAGTAATTCTCTAAGATAAGCTAAAGACAGAGGAAGGTAATACAGTTCTCAAGTCCAAAAGTCCTATCCACTCAACAAAGTCTCCTGGGGGCTGCATCACTCTGGCCCATAATGCACCCAGATTACTAGCTTGACATGCTATGAGGTAAACCTCATCTCAACTCTTCACGTTCCTTTCACAGAGATACAAAAAACACAAGTGGATTGTAGTTTGGGCTGCCATGAAGCTTTAAGGAATGGTCAGCTCACCCTACTGCTTGGATTGGAAAACAGCAAGACAAGATTTTCCTACTTTCCAAGATGTAAAACAAAGACTATTTTCTACCTGTAAATGTGGGGTATTCTCTCTCCTTCACAGGTAGCCAAAGTGTTACACTAGTTATCTGCAAATTTACAAGTAATTATAATCTAATCCCTGAAGATTATTACAATTAAAATGTATCCCCCTTCGAATCACTCCCAGAAATCATTAGAACTGTACTGATTAATAATTGTTCTATATTTACATTTATGACAAAAATGTGAATGTACCACAGCCCTCTTCAATCAATGACCATAAATCAAAATTCTCACAAAATGTTAGTTGTAAACTTTCCTTGTTAAAAATTAGTCTCATAGTTGAACGCAAACATTTTACTATTTATCTGTCACTATACTGTACACAGTCTTTTGTTTTGTTTTGTTTTGTTTTTGTTTTTAAGATTTTATTTATTCACTTGACAGAGAGAGATCACAAGTAGGCAGAGAGGCAGGCAGAGAGAGGAGGAAGCAGGCTCCCTGCCGAGCAGAGAGCCCGATGTGGGCTCAATCCCAGAACCCTGAGATCATGACCTGAGCGGATGGCAGAGGCTTTAACCCACTGAGCCACCCAAGCACCCCCCCTTTTTTTTTTATTAAGCCAAATCCATTGTTCCACAAACAAGAGTTCTAAAGCAGTAAGAATATATAGAATAAAATTTAGTCAAAAATCCTTGCAGTACCTTCTAGGCTTTCATGGAGGGAATCAAAGAAGGAAAGAAGGAAGGGAAGGGGAAAAAAAAATGGAAGCTGATAGGACAAATTTTCCCTAAGTTCAAGGGGATGGCAGTAATAGAAAAACACATTTGAAAAAATACATAAATCTCACAATCTAAAAATTCAAAAAAAAAACAAAATAAAAAAAAGAAACTCCTGTACTAAAAATAAGGCCATATATTATGGATTTGGGGGTTAGAGCATTCATCTTGGAACAAGGAAAGAAAAGCCAAGAATGCACATCACTCAGCATTATAAGAGGGGATAACTGGCATTTGACACTTAAAAAGCTGACTTCCCTTGATTTCTGTTTATGTCCACACGATATTAGCATTACAAAAGTCAAAGAAGTCACTTGGCTAACCATATGTTGCCATATCACCCCGTTATTCAGGCCAATGGTGTGGAACAAAACAAAAGAAGGTTGTCAACCCGGGGCAGACGCTGTCCTTTCCCAGCCCTTTAAAATAACACTACTGAGAGCAGTAACATTTTTCACAGACCTAATAAGCAATAACGCCTATAAGCTCTTGTCAGGTAATTTTTCTTTCACTATCTCACACTATCAGTCTGAATGCAGAGAAGGGGGAAAATCCTTCTCCCTCCCCCCACTTGCCACAGGCAGCTAGAACCTGGGATGACACTTGCCTGTTTCCAACAGGGACAGAGGTCCACCCACACAGGAGCAGCAGCAGGAGGCATAAACTAAAGGGAACAGTGTGAAAAGAGATGCAGAACCGCATATATAATCTTGAAATGTATGCTGTGTGGCAGCCTTGTGTCTCACAGGAAAACAATTACTTTCATGTTTGCCTCCTATTGCCACTCCGACCTTTCCTGGTTGGCGACTCAGTAGGTGGCAAAAATGAAAGTGCTTTTTTCCCCTACTTTGAAACTAAAGGCTGTTCCAAACTGTGGATTTCAAAATCATAACATGAACCATCTAATTTTCAGAAGTGCTTCTTTTACTGTCTTCACTAGACACAGCATACTATGAAACAACAGTGTTTGCCTAGATGTGCAAAATGGGCACTAGGATGTGTTTACATCTATTTGATAGTTAGAAGTTGCTTAGTATAATCTCGGTAATAAATGACCAGAACACAAAATACAGACAGTAGTTCTTAAAAAACAACCATCTTGAAATTAAAATATTGGACACTGTATATTAACAAACTGGAATTTAATTCAAAACTTAAAAATAAAGAAATTAAAATATTGCCCTTACATTAAGCTGAAGGGTCTCTTTTCTGAATACAGAGAATTCAGGTGAGTATCACAAAGAAAAGCAATGTAAAATTCAATTAGGTAAAGAGCTAATTTAAACATCTTCATTTGAACAAGTCCCTGGTTGGCTTCAATTACACATTCTTGAGGAGACCCTGCTCCATGTAAGTACAGTACCAAAGTAAGAGAAAGTCCTCTTCCTCAAAGAAAGTTTATCCCAGTAGAGATAAGAAAATGTCCACATAAAATAATACAAAGGTGTCAGAAATGCCATATAAAACATATAAAGAATGTGTATCATCAGGTTTCCAAGAGAAGATATTACATTCAGAAAATCAGGAAAAAAACATCACGATAGAAATGGCATTTTAGGTAGTGCTTGAAAGATGGACAGGAGTTCAAAAGTTGGAGAGAGACAAATGAAGGTGCCAAGTGAACAAAATCACAGAGGCAGAAGAGGTAGTGTACATGTAGGCAGTATTTTCTGGACAGTGTTTTAGACACCAATTCTGGAAGAAGTCAATAGACACACTTAAAGAAAAGTCCCACTGGGGTCCCACAGTCAAATAAAGGTAAAAAAAAAACACTACACCCTATGTCCTCTTGGAAATTTAAAATGCACATTAGAATAAGAAAGGCTCTGAGCAAGGATAGTCATAAAGTAACTGTCAGCCCAAGTCCCCCCAACCTATATGACTACAGAACTCATTCGAAAGAACATCCATCAATTCTTCAATTTCAGAATTATTATCCAAGCAAAACTGAGATAAGCAGAGTAAATCTGAGGCATATTACAGAATGCCTCATACACAAAACAGAGAAATACAGCTTTTATGAATGACAACAAAAATGAGGTTTTGCCCCTATATGGGGGTGTTTGTGATTGCAACCATATCATTATACCCTGAGCTTAATGGGAAGCATTCTTTTTACTTCATTTCATTTTACAAAAAAGCAAGCAACCACCTAACAGGAGAAACATACTACAAATCAGAGAACATGAGAAAAGTAGCAATAATGGAAGGCAGTTGTGGATAAGGCAGGTCAGCCAGCCACAGCAAAGACGGGAACCAAAAACACAGGCACCCCCACAAGCTGGGCACAGCCTCATGTGTGTTCTTTTTTCTGTAAGTCGAATGTTAACTCTCAAAGCCTATAGGCCATTCAATTAAGTTAAAATCTAAAGCTGCCCCCTTTTTAATGTTTGTACATGAGAATTTACTATTCTAAAACACTATTTAAAATTATACACAATTCTGGGGCACCTGAGAGGCTCAGTGGGTTAAAGCCTCTGCCTTTGGCTCAGATCATGATCTCAGGATCCTGGGATGGAGCCCCGCATTGGGCTCTCTGCACAGCAGGGAGCCTGCTTCCCTTCCTTTCTCTCTCTCCGCCTGCCTCTCTGCCTACTTGTGCTCTCTGTCAAATAAATAAATAAAATATTTTAAAAAAAGAAAGAAAGAAAAGAAAAAAATATACACAATTCTGACTAAAACTTGGAATTCATAATTAGCATTTTTTGGCTATTTTATTTCTTAAAGGAACTTTTACACACTTACACACACACACACACACACACACACACACACACACACACCAGCCTTTGTTAGAAGAAATTACCTGTGGTTGGAACTGGGGAACAGGTGGCCCTTGCATTCCTTGTGATTGCTCATCCATTGTCTGAAGCAACAGGAACTTTAGAACTCTGCAAAAATATAAAGTTGTAATTTAAATAATGTAATCATTACCAAGTCATGTTGCTCATCATATGCCTAAGGCTTGCATTCAAATATTGAATTTACCTAATGTTTCAAAAAGCATCCATTAAGATATCCCATACTCTTATAACTGTCATTTGCTAAATCCAAGTTCTGTTTAGCTAAAACAAAAAGTATTCACTGTCTCAACTAAGTCCACTTCTCCAAAGTAGTAACATGTGCTTAGAAAATCCTATTTTCTGAGATGAAATTCTCTCTTCTCCATTAAACTTTAGAGACCAGGCTTCCCTTCCCCATGCAATATGCAAAGATAATTACCATAAGCTTTCCATAAATGTGGTAAACGTTCTACAATTCTAAAATGCACCTCATCTTCATATTCTAAAAATGTTAGTACTTTAAAGTGTTATGTATGTCCAACCATAATTCTTACTGTAGTTTTTAGGTTTAAACTTAAAAAGCCAGTCCTCCTATGAGGGGGTTTACTTTTTTATGCATACTTTGTAAAGTATGCAAAGTATGCATACTTTGTATGCATATACTCAGCCATAACCCAATTAACATAAACTGAAGACTAATTCTATGTCACTAATTCTATGTTTACTACTAATTCTTTTTTTTAAAAAACATTTTATTTATGTATTTGACACAGAGAGAGATCACAATTGGCAGAGAGTCAGGCAGAGAGAGAAGGGGAAGCAGGCTCCCGCCAGAGAAGAGAGCCCGATGCAGGGCTCGATCCCAAGACTCTAAGATCATGACCTGAGCCAAAGGCAGAGGCTTATTTAACCCACTGAGCACCCAGGCACCCCTCTACTACTAATTCTGTCACCTGCTGCACCTACTGTAGTTCAAGAACTGAACTACAAAAAGACATAGCTATTGCTCCACCCAACAATACTTTTTCTACACAACATCAATTATTTCTAGGTTCCTTACAAGTGTTATTTTATAACTAAGATATAATTTAAGGGTTGAAAAACTAGGATCCATTTAAATGGGATTAACAGAAAAATTAAAATACATCCTCACTTCATTATACTCTTTTAAAAAACGGTTAAAAAATGACATGGGTATTTGTAAATATTTCCTTCCATTCTGTAACTTGTCTTTTTTAAAACCTTTCTAATGGCATCTTTCAATTGACTAAATGAACAGAAATTCATAAATTTAATATGGTCTAATCAATCATTCCTTTATAATATCTTTGTGTACTATTTAAGAATTATTCCTGGGGCACCAGGGTGGCTCAGTTGGTTAAGCAACTGCCTTTGGCTCAGGTCATGATCCCAGAGTACTGGGATCAAGTTCCGTGTCAGGCTCCCAGCTCCATAGGGAGTCTGCTTCTCCCTCTGACTTTCTCCTCTCTCATGTTCTCTCTCTCAAATAAAGCCTTTAAAAAAAAAAAAAAGAATTATTCCTATACTTCAATTTCTAATACATTATCTTCTAACATAAGCTTTATTGTTTTACCTTTCAAGTTTAGATCTGTAATAGACCTGGGATTAAATTTTTTGTATGATACAAGGTAAAGTCAGTAGTAGGCTTTTTTCTATATGGATATCCAATTGAGTTCAAATCATATATTGAAATGATTAGCCCCCACAACACTACTACTATGTCATCCTTGCCATATATCAAATGACAATATGTATTTATATAAACACACACGCAACCCCACACATACTGCAAACTTGCTGAACTCACTTATTAGTCCAAGTTGATTTGGGGGGATTCTTGCCTTATTTTAATGACTAGAACTTCCAGTACAATGAACCTAAGTAGAAAGTAGACATCCTTTTATTGTTCCTAGCAAGAAGTGTTGGGAAGGAAAAATTCTCCTTTACTGTTCAAGGTTCTTCTAGCTGCTGTAAGAATCAAATTGGCATGAGACAGAGTAACAGAAGAAAAGTTTGATAAAATATATACCTTCTATATATATAGAAGCAACTCAGGAAAACTGAGCAACTCCCTCAAACAGTCAAAGCCATCAACTTAAATACCATCTTTAACTAAAGATGAAAGATGTTGGGAATGAGTTATGGGAGGTTACCAGGAAAAGCACAATAAACAAGAGTAAGGCTGTTATGCAGATCAACTCATTGCCATCTCTATCAGTAATAGTTTCTAGAAATTGAGTCAAACCCTCTTCCTGGTACAGCAAGGGAGACACCTTACTAATGGAGATTTTTCTTATAAATATAAATGTCTCATAAATAAGGGTAACTTATACTCAGTTTTCAGAACTTCTATGTTTGCAGCATATTAAAAATAACCAGCTTGGGGTGCCTGCGGGGCTCAGTGGGTTAAGCCTCTGCCTTCAGCTCAGGTCATGATCCCAGGGTCCTGGGACCTAGCCCTGCATTGGGTTCTCTGCTCAACAGGGAGCCTGCTTTCCCCTCTCTCTGCCTGCCTCTCCGCCTATTTGTGATCTCTCTATGTCAAATAAATAAAATCTTTAAAAAAATAATAAATAAATAATCAGCTTAAAATAATCAAAATGCCAAAGAGATATATTTTAGAAAAATATGCTCCCTTACAAAAGCATTCTTCATATGAACGAAAGATATACATTCTTCATAGATGTCTTAATGTATCAGGTTGAGATAGTGCCCTTCTATTCCTACTTTGCTAAGAGATTTTATAAAGAATAGATGTTAAATTTTTGTCAAATGCTTTTTCTATATCTGAGGTGCTTATATAGTTTTTTGTTTATTAAAATGTTCAAGTATGGTGATTCATTTTTGAATGTTAAGCCAGTATTCACTCTGGGATGAACATCATTTGGTCATGGCATATAACCGTATTTTCTATTTCTGGACTAGATTGTATATAGTATTAGATTCCAAGGAGAGGAGGAGAGGGAAGAAAAAAGAGAACTCTAATAATGAATTAGGGTATCTTTTACTGTGAAATCTAAATCACTAAAATCAGCATTTCACATCTAGTGTCCCATAGATAGTTTCACAAAACATTCATGAAAAAAAGGGCTTCTAGGCCAAAGACCTCTGTGAAATACTACTTGCTATATAAATTGTTCTTAGAACACCATAATAATTGTCAGCACACTAAAGGATCCAGGCAGGCCTGAAACTGATAAAAACAAATTCATTGAAAGCCTCACTTATATTTAACTTGTTCAATCATAAAATGTTTTCTTCATGTAACATTTTCTAGTATCCCACAGCTTGACTAATACCAAGAACACACCTGAGAAGTTTGTGCTATATTATAATAAAGTGGGTTTTATCATACTATTGAATGACAATGTCTAAGTCAATAAAATTGTGAAGGAAATCAAAGTTAAAAAAAAAAAACCCAAACCAATAAACTCAAAGAAACCATATGAGTAATTTAACCTAACATCTGCATAACAGGGAACTCACTTCTACTTCATTCCTGACAAATGTCAAAAAGCCTCTGTTTGGAAAAATAACGTCTGTATGAAGTCCTCATATTTCATTTAAGCTTAATAAGTATGATGAATAAAAAGCAACACAGTTTTCTTTGCATAGTATCTAACATGGTTCCATGTGTCACTAGATTCTTCATGCTATTACAAAATAAGAATATGTCAATGGTTATATATTGATTTCATACCACTATCATATTTTCAAAGGCCAGAAATATTCATATTTTATCTTTCCACTAATCTCCTAAATAAATAAAAACACATCTTAAGATATAAAATATGTTAACTATGTATTCAATCTTCTAGATTATAAATTCCATGTTGCAGGGACCTATATGTGTCATTCACAGCTGTATCCCCAGGGCTTAAGTCAATGTTTAGCACATAATAGATGCTGAATCAACATTTATTTAATTATTGAATACATGTATGTCTGCCATAAAAAAATCAAATAATTCTTATTACAGTTTAATAAGTCCAAAGTGACTGATGGGAAAAATCATGATCAAATTCAACAAATTTGGTAAACTTCAATCAAAAAAGGGTACCCAAAGAAAGTATTGACTAAATTGGGTTTTAAATAATGAAGAGGAAAAGTTAACAAGACTTAGATGAGCCAAGGAAGAGAGGAATTCTGGGAAGAACAAAAAACACATCAAAATACTCAAAAGCAGAGCACAACACCTTATAAGTAGCTTCAAATATAAGTTGGCAGGTAGTAGGAGATATGGGGTGGAGTTAGTAGTGGGTTACTTTAACAACACAGAGAGGTGTCAGTTCATGAAAAAAAGTATGGTATTTACTTTATTCAGTTGGTACCAGAGAGTTAATGTTGGGTTTCAAGCAGCTAAGAGAGAGGATTTCACTATTTGTGAAAGCAGTCTTTCTTGCCATGTGACAGAGTAGAGGAATTCACAACCATAAACAAGAACAAGCTATGACAACAGTCAAGGGATGAAAAAGCCCCTCATCAAGATCTTTTTTTTTTTTTTAAGATTTTATTTATTTGAGAGAGAGAGAGAGAATGAGTGGTGGGGAGGAGTAGAGAGGGAGAGAGAGAGAAGCAGACACCCTCCTGAGCAGGAAGCCTGACATGGGGCTCAATCCCAGAGATCATGACCTAATCTGAAGGCAGATGCTTGACAGACTGAGCCACCCAGCTGCCCCCATGGTCCTCCTGACAACTATCTCACTTTCCCAAAATGTTCTGTGATCTATTGTCCTCACTTTTCTCCCATACTATAGCTATTCTAAGTTCCTTTTTCTATCTAACACTTATATTGGAGTGCTCTAAGGCCTAAATCTTTTTTGAGGGGCATATGGGTGGCTCAGTCAGTTGAGCATCCAAATCTTGGTTTCAGCTCAGCTCATGTTCTCATAAGACAAGGTATTGAGCCCTGCCTCACACTCTGTGCTCAGTGCAGAGTCTGCTTGAAGATTCTCTCCCTCTGCCGCTCCCCCAACTCATGCGTGCATGCACTCTCCACCCCTCCTAAAATAAATAATCTACAAAAAATATATTTTTTTAAAAAACCTGTTGTCTCTGCTGAAGTCATACCATCCAGTCCCATGACTTTGAATATAGTCTCTATATAATTACTCTGAAATATCTATCTCTACCACAGGTGTATGGTCTAAGCTCTGAGCTATCAATACCAATATCCAACTATCTGCATGATACCGCCTTGAATTGAGGACTTCATCTCCCATCCTTCCAATAAAATAAAATAATGCTTTTCCTTTAATATTTTTTTCTCTTTATATGTATCATCATCTACTCAGCTGGTCTGGCCCTCAAATTCTCAAGCTTGGGGGGGGGCGGCGCTGGACCTCTTTATCTTGCATAATTGAAATTATAATTGAAAAATGACTAAAATACATACTAATTAATTTACAAATAACTGCAATAACACTATTACACGTTTATGCATATTTTTATGAAAAATAGCTACATTTTAAAAATTAGAAGAGGCACTATCTTATATTTTGCAAGTTTCTTTGTCTTCAGAGAAGCAGCTTCTACATCGATCTGTTCAAATATGTTGTTTTGGCAGAAATATATTTTTAAAAATCTGGTCTTACACAAATGTATAGCTGAAAAATAGAGGAATATTTTGATAACCAATATGGATATCACTGTGGATAGTCTCCTTTGATAATACACCAAACTTGACAGGTGGCAAATTCTTAAAGGTTAACTGCCATGTAGATGCTCAAATCAATGAACTTTTATACTCTGTTATATTAAAATCCAATGGTCTCTCTTGCCCTTTGAATAGACCTTTTACTCATGCTTGGTTTTGTAACACCACACATTGGTCATCTGGAAAATTTTAGTTCACTGTGTTACTCAGATCATCTAAATGTTGACCATTTCATTATATAAATTTAAAAAATGTCCTTAATACTACAACTAATCTCATCAGAAAAGTCTTTATACCAAGAAGATGTCAAGGTCATAATGATGAATATAACTTCTCCAAAATTCCAATTTTTCTTTTAAAAGTTTGAATCTTGTCATTAGTGACAAATAGTGTCAATTATTTTTCTTTAAATGACTGGCACTTAATTTTCAAGAAAATGTCTACAGAGCGCCCAAGTCTGAAGAATCAAAGTTTGTCTTTCAGTCATTCTTTCAAGTAAAAACAGTGCTCCATGAAAATAGCAGCTCTTGGTTTGCTCTTCAAACAAGTGCACAAATGTTTCTCCTTTATACAACTTTGATTTGGTGCAGTAGTACTAAATTAAGTATACTTCCCATTTCATCACACATATTAAGAGACATGTACTCAAAGGTCAAGCTTTGATTTAAAAAGTAATACTCTAACTGCTTCACCAAAGACGTTTAAAAATGAAAGTCACATTTTTTATTAAAATTCAGAACATTTAAACAACACAAAGACTAATACAATCTAGAGTGCCACTGACTCAAGCTAAGACATCAATGATTTAAAAATAATGTCTTAGGGGCTCCTGGGTGGCTCAGTGGGTTAAGCCTCTGCCTTCAGCTCAGATCTCAGGGTCCTGGGACTGAGCCCCACATCAGGCTCCCTGCTCAGCAGGAATCTGCTTCCCCCTCTCTCTCTGCCTGCTGCTCCCTCTACTTATGATCTTTTCTTTGTCAAATAAATAAATAAAAATCTTAAAAAAAAGTAATGTCTTAGTATTACAAAAATTGTCTCATCTTATGGACCACTTGAAACAGACTCAAAGTTCCTACCCAACCCTCCACTTCCATCATCCCCAGAAGTCTGCAGATCACACTTTCAGGAAGAGATGGTCTAATAAAAAACCTAAAATTCATTCTTTTTTTTTTAAGATTTTATTTATTTATTTGACAGACAGATCACAAGTAGGCAGAGAGGCAGGGAGAGAGAGAAGAAGAAGCAGGCTCCCCGCTGAGCAGAGAGCCTGATGCGGGGCTCGATCCCAGGACCCTGGGATCATGACCTGAGCCGAAGGCAGAGGCTTTAACCCACTGAGCCACCCAGGCACCCCTTAAATTCATTCTTTATGCTGTTTTTCCCCCTTCACTTCCCAGTTCCCTATATCTAACATATCAGCAAATGCCATTTGTTCTATTTCCAAAATATATCTTAGATTTGTCCACGGCCTTCTATCACCTCAATAAGACCATAAAGGTATCATATCTCCACCAGGAACTACTACAATACTCTACTAGTTGGCCCTCTTTTCTGCCATTTTCACAGTGATATTTTGAAAGCATAAATCACCTCATAACACTCTCATTGCACTTAGACTAAAATCCCAGCTCCTCACCAAAACTACAGGGCCCTAGTAAGATTTTCACAAAATACTGGATATTACATTTGCCTACTGGATTTGTATTTTTGTCAAGTCATCAAATGAAGAGGAAGGAAAAAAGAGACAGGATTTCTAATAAAAATTATATGAAAAGAAGAAGTGTAATAAATCTTTCAATTTTGTAAAAAACAAAAACAAAAACAAAAAAAAACACCAGACATTTCCCCTGACTGAATTAGAATAGGTCTAAAATAATATAGCTAATTGAATGCTGAGAGAGTAAAAATGCTATATTTTCATTGCAAAATTAAGGCCACTGTTTATGAATTCCTACTCCTATTCCTATAAAATGCATATGGTTAACGTGTCTGTAGGGATGGAATATCGAAAAAAAAAAAAATAGGATGCAGATAACCAGAGAAATGTATAAACTGTTTAATATAAGCTTTTTTGATTTGGGATAATTTGTGGGTAATGTTTTCTCAAGACACTGAAATGAGGGGAAAAGTTCATAGCACTTGGCAAGTATCTTTTTCTTCAAACTAAGTCTTTTTAGAGCTATTGCTATACTTTAGGCATGTTCTCTAAAACAGCTGAAAGAAGGATTCCACATTAAAATGCAAATAAGTATCCAATGAAATATCATTTGAAGGTTGACTGACACTGAAGCATCCCTGAGGAACAAAATAAAGGTTGAGTTAACCAGACTAATGTTTTTGTTTTTTTGGTTTTTTTGTTTTTTTATTTGTCAGAGAGAGAGAGAGCGAACACAGGCAGAGAGAGTGGTAGGCAGAGGCAGAGGGAGAAGCAGGCTCCCTGCCGAGCAAGGAGCCCGATGTGGGACTCGATCCCAGGACACTGGGATCATGACCTGAGCCGAAGGCAGCCACTTAACCAACTGAGCCACCCAGGCGTCCCTAGACTAATGTTTTTATTATGGTTCTTGCTGACACCTGTTGGTTCAATTTTATCTTCCTTCTTAATATATACTGATGTGTTAAAAGTCTCAGATATGAAGCTTTGTACCAAAAAACAGAATCCTTAGATGAATCCATGGACCACCAACTCAAAAACTAAATGAGCACACATCACTCAACTAATCGCCTCCCATAACCATTGACTTATTGAAATCATTTTTGGCTTTACTGTAACTCACTTCCCAATTAATTTAATTAATTAATTAAATTATTACCTAATATTTTGTGTCTGCCTTCTTTAATTCTGAGACTTAATTCTAAGATTAAAGTTACATTCTTTACTTAACCTGCAAAAGCTAAGTGGATCACATTATTAGAACTCAAAAATGCCAAAAAGTGGATGTCTTTAAAAGCATACAGGTGGGGGGAGGAGTCAAGATGGCAGAGAAGTAGCAGGCTGAAACGACATCAGGCAGCAGGAGATCAGCTAGATAGCCTATCAAACCATTCCAAACACCTACGAATCCAACAGGAGATCGAAGAGAAGAAAAACAACAATTCTAGAAACAGAAAATCGACCACTTTCTAAAAGGTAGGACCAGCGGAGAAGTGAATCCAACGCCACGGCAAGATAGACCCCGGGGGGAGGGGCTGGCTCCCGGCAAGCGGCGGAGCACAAAATCAGGACTTTTAAAAGTCTGCTCCAGGGCACCTGGGTGGCTCAGTGAGTTAAGCCGCTGCCTTCGGCTCGGGTCATGATCTCTGGGTCCTGGGATCGAGTCCCACATCGGGCTCTCTGCTCAGCGGGGAGCCTGCTTCCCCCTCCCTCTCTCTGCCTGCCTCTCTGCCTACTTGTGATCTCTCTATCAGTCAA
>ML110245.1:0-11056 GCA_003697995.1 Taxidea taxus jeffersonii | reverse complement strand
AAAAAAAAAAAAAAAACAGTCTGCTCCATGGGGGCGCCTGGGTGGCTCAGTGGGTTAAAGCCTCTGCCATCGGCTCAGGTCATGATCCCAGGGTCCTGGGATCGAGCCCCACATCAGGCTCTCTGCTCATCGGGGAGCCTGCTTCTCTTCCTCTCTCTCTGCCTGCCTCTCTGCCTCCTTGTGATCTCTGTCAAATAAATAAATAAAAATCTAAAAAGAAAAGTCTGCTCCATGGAGGGACATCGCTCGTGAAGACCTCACGGGGACAGCATGGACTCAGGTCCCGTGGGGTCACAGAAGGATTGGGAGTGTCTGAGTGTCCCAGAGCTCACAGGTATTAGAGCGGAGAAGCCAGATGCGGAGACAGAGCCAAGGAGTAAACTCTCAACTTGGGGTTTCCTAGAGCCGTGGTCTGTGACACGGGCCGGTGCTCTGTGCGAGGGGTCCCCACAAGATCCGGGGAGACTCCGACCCGGGAGAGCTCAGGGATCTACGGGGTTCGGAGACTCCAGGTGGGACTCTGCCAGAGACAGAGACGCTTGGTCACAGGCTGGGTGAGCTCGGAGCGCTCCCAGAAGCCAGTGAGACGGGACTGATTACGCACGGTTTTCTCCAAGCGCGGCCGGAGGCTGGGGAGACGGGAGTGATTAAACGCTTTTCTCTGAAGGCGCACTGAAGACTGGGGCCCCAGCTTGCGGCTCCTCCAAGCCGGAAATTGGGAGGCCGCCATTCTCATTCCCGTCCTCTGGAACTCTACGGAAAGCGTTCAGGGAACAAAAGCTCCCAAAAGCGAACCTGAGAGGACGACTTAGCCCGGCCCCTGGTAAGGGCAGTGCAATTCCGCCTGGGGCAGAGACACTTGAGAATCACTACAACAGGCCCCTCCCCCAGAAGATCAACAAGAAATCCAGCCAAGACCAAGTTCACTTAACAAGGAGAACAGCAGATTCTTATCTGGACAAAATGACAAGGCGGAAAAACTCACCACAAAAAAAAGAACAGGAGGCAGGACCGAAGGCTAGGGACCCAATCAATACAGACATTGGTAATATGTCAGATCTGGAATTCAGGACAATGATTCTCAAGGTTCTAGCCGGGCTCGAAAAAGGCATGGAAGTTATTAGAGAAAACCTGTCAGGAGAAATAAAAGCCCTTTCTGGAGAAATAAAAGAACTAAAATCTAATCAAGTTGAAATAAAAAAAGCTATTAATTAGGTGCAATCAAAAATGGAGGCTCTTACTGCTAGGATAAATGAGGCAGAAAAAGAATTAGTGATATAGAAGACCAAATGACAGAGAATAAAGAAGCTGAGCAAAAGAGAGACAAACAACTACTGGATCAGGAGGAGAGAATTCGAGAGATAAGTGATACCATAAGACGAAACAACATTAGAATAATTGGGATTCCAGAAAAAGAAGAAAGAGAAAGAGGAGCAGGAGGTATACTGGAGAGGATTATTGTAGAGAATTTCCCTAATATAGCAAGGGGAACAAGCATCAAAATCCAGGAGGTGCAGAGAACACCCCTCAGAATCAATAGGAATCGGTCCACACCCCGCCATCTAATAGTACAATTTACAAGTCTTAGCGACAAAGAGAAAATCCTGAAAGCAGCATGGGACAAGAAGTCTGTAACATACAATGGTAAAAATATTAGATGGGCAGCAGACTTATCCACAGAGACCTGGCAGGCCAGAAAGAACTGGCATGATATATTCAGAGCACTAAACGAGAAAAACATGCAGCCAAGAATACTTTCTCCAGCTAGGTTATCATTGAAAATAGGAGGAGAGATAAAAAGCTTCCAGGACAAACAAAAACTGAAAGAATTTGTAAACATCAAACCAGCTCTACAAGAAATATTGAAAGGGGTCCTCTAAGCAAAGAGAGACCCTAAAAGTATTATCAGAAAGGAACAGAGACAATATACAGTAACAATCACCTTACAGGCAATACAATGGCACTAAATTCTTATCTCTCAATAGTTACCCTGAACGTAAATGGGCTAAATGCCCCAATCAAAAGACACAGGGTTTCAGAATGGATAAAAAAACAAAACCCATCCATATGCTGCCTACAAGAAACTCATTTTAGACCTGAAGACACCTCCAGATTGAAAGTGAGGGAGTGGAAAACAATTTACCATGCTAATGGACATCAGAAGAAAGCTGGGGTGGCAATCCTTATATCACATCAATTAGATTTTAAGCCAAAGACTATAATAAGAGATGAGGAAGGACACTATATCATACTCAAAGGGTCTGTCCAACAAGAAGATCTAACAATTTTAAATATCTATGCCCCTAGCATGGGAGCAGCCAACTATATAAACCAATTAATAACAAAATTAAAGAAACACATTGACAAGAATACAATAATAGTAGGAGACTTTAACACACCCCTCACTGAAATGGACAGATCATCCAAGCAAAAGATCAACAAGGAAATAAAGGTCTTAACTGGCATACTGGAGCAGATGGACATCACAGATATATTCAGAACATTCCATCCCAAAGCAACAAAATACACATTCTTCTCTAGTGCCCATGGAACATTCTCCAGAATAGATCACATCCTGGGTCATAAGTCAGGTCTCAACTGGTATCAAAAGATTGGGGTCATTCCCTGCATATTTTCAGACCACAATGCTCTGAAGCTAGAACTCAATCACAAGAGGAAATTTGGAAAGAGCCCAAATACATGGAGGCTCAACAGCATCCTTCTAAAGAATGAATGGGTCAACCAGGAAATTAAAGAAGAATTGAAAAAAACCATGGAAACAAATGATAATGAAAACACAACGGTCCAAAATCTGTGGGACACAGCAAAGGCAGTCCTGAGAGGAAAATATATAGCGATACAAGTCTATCTCAAGAAACAGGAAAGGTCTCAAATACACAACCTAACCCTACACCTAAAGGAGCTTGAGAAAGAGCAACAAAGAAAGCCTAAACCCAGCAGGAGAAGAGAAATAATAAAGATCAAAGCAGAAATCAATGAAATAGAAACCAAAAAAACAATAGAACAAATCAATGAAACTAGGAGCTGGTTCTTTGAAAGAATTAATAAGATTGATAAACCCCTAGCCAGACTTATCCAAAAGAAAAGAAAAAGGACCCAAATAAATAAAATCATGAATGAAAGAGGAGAGATCACAACCAACACCAAAGAAATACAAACAATCATAAGAACATATTATGAACAACTCTATGCCAACAAATTTGACAATCTGGAAGAAATGGATGCTTTCCTAGAGACATATAAACTGCCAAAACTGAACCAGGAAGAAACAGAAAACCTGAATAGGCCCATCACCAGTAAGGAGATTGAAACAGTCATCAAAAATCTCCCAACAAACAAAAGCCCAGGGCCAGATGGCTTCCCAGGGGAATTCTACCAAACATTTAAAGAAGAATTAATTCCTATTCTCCTGAAACTGTTCCAAAAAATAGAAATGGAAGGAAAACTTCCAAACTCATTTTATGAGGCCAGCATCACCTTGATCCCCAAACCAGACAAGGATCCCATCAAAAAAGAGAATTACAGACCAATATCCTTGATGAACACAGATGCGAAAATTCTCACCAAAATACTAGCCAATAGGATCCAACAGTACATTAAAAGGATTATTCACCACGACCAAGTGGGATTTATTCCAGGGCAGCAGGGTTGGTTCAACATCCGCAAATCAATCAATGTGATACTGTACATTAACAAAAGAAAGAACAAGAACCATATGATACTCTCAATAGATGCTGAAAAAGCATTTGACAAAGTGCAACATCCCTTCCTAATCAAAACTCTTCAAAGTGTAGGGATAGAAGGCACATACCTCAATATTATCAAAGCCATCTATGAAAAACCCACGGCAAGTATCATTCTCAATGGAGAAAAACTGAGAGCTTTTCCGTTAAGGTCAGGAACACGGCAGGGATGTCCGCTATCACCACTGCTATTCAACATAGTACTAGAAGTCCTAGCCTCAGCAATCAGACAACAAAAAGAAATTAAAGGCATCCAAATCGGCAAAGAAGAAGTCAAACTATCGCTCTTTGCAGATGATATGATACTATATGTGGAAAACCCAAAAGGCTCCACTCCAAAACTGCTAGAGCTTGTACAGGAATTCAGTAAAGTGTCAGGATATAAAATCAATGCACAGAAATCAGTTGCATTTCTTTACACCAACAACAAGACAGAAGAAAGAGAAATTAAGGAGTCAATCCCATTTACAATTACACCCAAAACCATAAGATACCTAGGAATAAACCTCACCAAAGAGGCAAAGAATCTATACTCAGAGAACTATAAAGTACTCATGAAAGAAATTGAGGAAGACACAAAGAAATGGAAAAATGTTCCATGCTCATGGATTGGAAGAATAAATATTGTGAAAATGTCTATGCTACCTAAAGCTATCTACACATTTAATGCAATGCCTATCAAAATCCCATCCAATTTTTTCAAAGAAATGGAACAAATAATCCTAAAATTTATATGGAACCAGAAAAGACCTCGAATAGCCAAAGGAATATTGAAAAAGAAAGCCAAAGTTGGTGGCATCACAATTCCAGACTTCAAGCTCTATTACAAAGCTGTCATCATCAAGACAGTATGGTACTGGCACAAAAACAGACACATAAATCAATGGAACAGAATAGAGAGCCCAGAAATAGACCCTCAACTCTATGGTCAACTAAACTTCGACAAAGCAGGAAAGAATGTCCAATGGAAAAAAGACAGCCTCTTCAACAAATGGTGTTGGGAAAATTGGACAGCCACATGCAGAAAAATGAAATTGGACCATTTCCTTCCACACATGAAAATAGACTCAAAATGGATGAAGGACCTCAACGTGAGAAAGGAATCCATCAAAATCCTTGAGGAGAACACAGGCAGCAACCTCTTCGACCTCAACCGCAGCAACTTCTTCCTAGGAACAATGCCAAAGGCAAGGGAAGCAAGGACAAAAATGAACTATCGGGACTTCCTCAAGATCAAAAGCTTTTGCACAGCAAAGGAAACAGTCAACAAAACCAAAAGACAACTGACAGAGTGGGAGAAGATATTTGCAAACGACATATCAGATAAAGGGCTAGTATCCAAAATCTACAAAGAGCTTAGCAAACTCAACACCCAAAGAACAAATAATCCAATCAAGAAATGGGCAGAGGACATGAACAGACATTTCTGCAAAGAAGACATCCAGATGGCCAACAGACACATGAAAAAGTGCTCCACATCACTGGGCATCAGGGAAATACAGATTAAAACCACAATGAGATACCACCTCACACCAGTCAGAATGGCTAAAATGAACAAGTCAGGAAATGACAGATGCTGGCGAGGATGTGGAGAAAGGGGAACCCTCCTACACTGTTGGTGGGAATGCAAGCTGGTGCAACCACTCTGGAAAACAGCATGGAGGTTCCTCAAAAAATTGAAAATAGAGCTACCTTATGACCCAGCAATTGCACTACTGGGTATTTACCCTAAAGATACAAACGTAGTGATCCGAAGGGGCACGTGTACCCGAATGTTTATAGCAGCAATGTCCACAATAGCCAAGTTATGGAAAGAACCTAGATGTCCATCAACAGATGAATGGATAAAGAAGAGGTGGTATATATATACAATGGAATACTATGCAGCCATCAAAAGAAATGAAATCTTACCATTTGCGACAACATGGATGGAACTAGAGCGTATTATGCTTAGCGAAATAAGTCAACTGGAGAAAGACAACTATCACATGATCTCCCTGATATGAGGAAGTGGAGATGCAACGGGGGTGGGGGTTAAGGTGGTAGGAAAAGAAAAAATGAAACAAGATGGGATCGGGAGGGAGACAAACCAAAAGAGACTCTTAAGGTCATAAAACAAACTGAGGGGGGCTGAGGGGGAGAGGGGTTGGGAGAGGGTGGTGGGTGGTGGGGTTACATTATATGTTTAAATTAAAAAGCTTAAAAATAATAATAATAATAATAAATAAACAAATAAAAGCATACAGGTAATTTTTTGGTTTGCTTTAGCAAATCCAAAATCCTGTACTTGTAAAATAGTTATACACGGGACTTACTAAGACCTCAAAATTTTACTGTCTCCTCACCACCCCCCTTCGCCCTAAACTCATTATAAAATATGGAAGAGAAGTGGCATTCTTTGTCCCTGAAACTTCAGTGTTTCACATTCTTAACCACAAAAAAAAAAATTTTAATGCCTCTTTAAGAAAAAGAACTATTATATAATAGTAAGCCACCTTTTTACTTATCTTTTTACTACTGTTTCTCCAGTTCAGCAAACCTAATAAGATATAGGCTCCACATTTTTATTAATATAAAGTTTAAATTTATTAATCTGATTATTTCATTTAAAATTATTGCTTTTATTATTTTTATTAATTTATTAATATTAATATAAAATTAATATTTCTATTAAATAGGGAAAAGGATTAACTCCAATGCAAGAATGTACCTAAGGATATGTAGGAGCAAGCCAAAAACAAAGTGTGCTAGGGTAAGCTGAGTAAATATTTTTCCTTCATTTCTTAACTATGCATTAATATATTTCTCTCATAGTAAATAATTATTTAAACCTAAATATTAGTTATTTTCTAATATAAGATTTTGAAAAAAAATTAACCTCGAGTACATCCTATGAATCAGCCAACCCTGGATGTCCATCAGGATCATGTGTGGAGGTTTATGGGGTTTACTTATTTGGTTGCTTTCACCACCACCCCCCAGCCCCGCCCCACCCCAGCCCATTCCCATCCTCTGATTCTGACTGGACAGATCTTTGAGTAGAACCTGTATTTCTCCATTTAAAAAAAAAGTAAAAAGACAAGTAGTAATGATGCACAACTAGATTTGAGAACTACACAGTATTTGAATTTAACACGTAGTGGATTCAGTCAATACGCAATTTAGCTCTTTGTGTCCAGGAGCATCACTATGGCTGAAAATGATGAGCAATGGCGGCCCAACCACTGGCCCCACTAATAAGGCTGTTTTACACTCAGGCAAAGAACATGGAGGAAGCAGCTCAGGTTCAATTTCCTTCTGAGTCTAAACTAGATCCAAACAGAAACAAGCAACAGTGTTTTTACTCAGGGACACTGACTAGTAACCTCGTGGAAGGAGGAGAAAGGGGGGCTGTAACAGCAGCAGGAGCTCTGGACGATCCCAATGTATTGCCATTGTCAATACTGTTATTCTTAAATGTTATGAAGTATTTTTTAAAAAAGGAAAACTGAGGCAGAATGCAAACATCTCAGGCACATACATAAGTCTCTTGTGAATATCTCCACCTTGTTTAAAGACCATCTGAAGTCCTTTACTAGTTTCAAATTCATATATAAACTGATTTACTCCCCAAATTATAATATTTGGAATAGTTATTTCAGACAGTATCTATAGATGAGTTTATTTTTAAAATAATAAAGATATAGGCCTAAGCTACTGAACTTAAAAAAAAAAATTAAGCGTCTTAACACTTGCCAGTTTAAGAGACATGAGCCAAAGTACATTACAGCACAGCAAAAAATGAATGTTGAGACATGCTCTCATCTCTAGAGTTCTCTATTTTATCATCAAAATACGAAGACTACTACTCTTCTGAAAAGGATCTACGGAAAACAAATTATAAAAGAAAACAGGAAGGAAGGAAAGGAGGGAGGAAAACCAAAGTAAGCCCATGGAATTCAACCTCTTGTCACTTTCTAACCCATGGATTAAACTAATGCTTCTTTTTCTGGGCTTTTATTAGCAGTCCCCGATTTAGGCACAGGAGTGGGGTTGATTCTTCTCTTATTTCTGCCACTACTATTCCTGCTCTAGTATTTTACTGATTAGGAAGTGTTTTCATATACATAATTTTACTTACCTACTCCTCTCAATCCCTCCCCCCCAAAACAGAGGTTTTGCCCTCCAAAATCCAGTAAAACTGAGTCCACAATAGGATTACGTTCTCCCTTCTTTTGTAGAGTTAGGGATGCCCCACAAAAATCCTTGCTTCTCTTGGGCGTTAAAGAAACAGAGTTCTTAAGTGTTGGTCTGAAACACTGCTTCTCAAACTTTTCCATGAGCTTGAGGAGAAAGCCTACTCATGGAAGCTAGGAGTGTGGCTAGAAGTCCACGTAAAGGAGAAATCCGTTCAGAGTCTCCTTTCTCTTTTTGAAAGATGAGGAAAAGTTTTCATTCTCCTCTTCACTATATAAAACATTTTCCCCCAAAAAATCTGCAAGTGTAACTGATGGCCCAGGAAGATGGTTTCAGGCACCAGGCTCACAAGGTGCAGCCCTAAGTGAGTATGACCGGTAATAATCGGACACTCTACCCTGAATCTCAGCGTCACGGAATCTAAAGGGATGTGATACATCACCCTATTTCAAACCCCTTGAATTTTTTTTTTTTTGTGGACTATTATTCAGCCTTTTAAAAAATTTTTTTATTTTTTTAATTTCTTTTCAGTGTACCAGAATTCATTGTTTATGCACCACACCCAGTGCTCCATGCAATACGTGCCCTCCATAATACCCACCACCAGCTCACCCAACTTCCCACCCCCTTCCCCTCCAAAACCCTCAGATTGTTTTTCAGAGTCCACAGTGTCTCATGGTTCATCTCCCCCTCCCATTTCCTTCAACTCCCTTCTCCTCTCCATCTCCCCTTGCCCTCCGTGTTATTTCTTATGATTCACAAATAAGTGAAACCATATGATAATTGACTCTGCTTGACTTATTTCACTCAGCATAATCTCTTCCAGTCCCGTCCATGTTGATAGAAAAGTTGGGTATTCATCCTTTCTGATGGAGGCATAATACTCCATAGTGTATATGAACCACATCTTCCTTATCCATCTGTCCGCTGAAGGACATATTGGTCCTTTCCACAGTTTGGCGACTGTGGCCATTGCTGCTATGAACACTGGGGTACAGATGGCCCTTCTTTTCACTACATCTGTATCTTTAACCCCCTTGAATTTTATATAATAATTCTAATCACAAAAATTAACAGACTTCAGAAATGACTGGCAGGAAGGGGAAAGGGTTACAAATACCATGTGAGAGTTCATGAAAATTTCATATTAAGTATTTTATTTTAAAAGCACTTATAATTCCAATTGTCAATTCTAGCTTTAAAAAAAAAAAAGCATCAGGAAAGTTTTGCCAACAAATTTTTGTTTCCACTTTTTTTTCTGAGCCTCTTCATTCCTGACCCGAGAGTCTGTTTGGAGAAGGGGGAGACAGGAGGGCACAGCAGGAAGTCTGCCCCTGCAGTGACTCCTGGGGAGACCGTGGGGGGTGAACAGAAGGAAGAATGTGGAAGCCAAGCACCGCCTGCCTCTGGGCACACAGCACTACTGAGATGCTACAGTCATCTGCCTCCAACCCAAAAATAACACCTTCCAGAGTAGTAAGTTTCCACACTGAGGGCTGGGGCGAGTGGCTCAATGATTGACAGGGGATCGCTACAGAGAGGAGGGCGCCAGACCAGCCCTCTCCAGTCATCCCTGCGAACAAAGACTGGGTCACATTTTTTTTCATATTCCTGACAACGCCTACAACGGCACTAAAACTTAATATGATGATTGATGCCTGCGAGCACTGAAATCCTCAGCCGGTGGAACTAATGTGGAACTCCAGTGCTGCTGAGGCCTCGTCTGAGTTATTTCTGGTTTGGAAACAGACGTGGCTGAAGTACCTCTGACTTTTTAGGTTCGGCCAAAAAGAGTCAGCAGACTGGATGCCCAAGATGAATGATTGTAATAAACTGTCCTCAGACATGAAATTTTAGCTTGGTGCTAAGTCCAAACTACAGTGTTCTTGTGACTGCTGCAGAGTTTATAAAAAGCCTTTTGCTGAACAAAGGGCCTCCCAATTCTGATGGCTTTGAACCAGAGTGTGTCTCCAGCCAGTTGCAATATATCACCTATTTTGAAATAAAGTTTAAACGTGACTTTTCAAGTGCTTCTTGTTAATGGTCACTGTGTAGCAAAGGCCATACCTCCCACCCTTACTGCTTCCTCGACACTTAACACATCTACAGTGCAGAAACCCTCGAGGTCTCTCAATGTCACCTGTACTCTCCTGATAGACAATCAACGGAGTGAGGTTCCAAAGACAGAAGAAATGGGAACAAAAAAGCAATTTTAAAAATCAAGTGAGGACAACAAGAAAGAAGACAGAAAAACACACTTTTTAAGCTATAGCCAATTCCTTAGAGTATTAATGACTATAAAAAGAACTGAATCTCTTCAGTTTGATCATCTAAAACAGATCAAACTTTTTCTGTAAAGGGCCAGATGGTAAACATCTTAAGCTCCACAGGCCAACATCTACTGCACTCACTCAACTCTGTAACAGCAAAGCAGCCACAGAGAATATATAAAGGAAGAAGAATGGCTGTGTTCCAGTACAATTCTATATACAAAAAAAGGTAGTGGCCACATTTGGTCCACAGGCCACAGTTTGCCAACCTTTGATCTGAAGTAATATTTGTTACTCTTTGGCCAGTGAAAATCTGGGACCTCAGAAATACTCGATCAGCCCTTGTTATCTGAAACCCTCTGTAGTGAACTTGGGGCTTACCCTTTTCTACCATAAACTCCTGGTTTTTCAAATGGTATTCATAAAATGAGTCAATAAGATAAAACAAAAAACAGACCTCTTAAATTCATACTGAAATAAGACCAAAGTATTTTGTGGTTATCCTAAATACTTCATGAATTTAGCTATGCCCTATGGAAACATTTCTGGTAGGACTCATCAGTTTACACTTCTGTTTTCCCTCCTTACCATCATGCACACAAATATAACCTTCTCCCACTAAAAAGTCCACAAACTAATAAAATTATACATGGAACAAATCCCATGATCATACACCATAAGGTGGTTGTAAGTAAGGAGTCAGGAAGGCTTCCTACTGACCTCCAAGCATTGTGTCTTTCCTTTTTCCCACTATTCTCCACTATATTTACCAATAACAAATAGCAAATCACTATCTCAGGCCCAGCCTCTCCCATATACAGCTCCACATGGATCCCCTATAGACAC
>ML110244.1:19273-49899 GCA_003697995.1 Taxidea taxus jeffersonii | reverse complement strand
GGGCTTAAGCAAAGTCCTCAGCCTCTAAGTATCATTCCTTGGTGTCACCACCATGGAAATGCACAAATGGTCTTTCTCCTATCACATAATTGAAAACAAACACCAGGGCCCTTCCTGGCAATAAATCATATCTGTATATAAATGCTGATGACATTTTTCTAGCACAGGTACACAAAAAGAAGAAATGATACCAATAGAGACCTCTGCATTCCTCAAACAGTAAGTGTTTTTGGCTTTTTGTTTACCCTCTTCAGTGATACCAATAGAGATTTAGGTTAAACAACAGAGAAGTTTTCTTAACAATGCTGTTGTTACTGATAGATGGGCCTGAGGGTAAAGAATCTTCTTATGAAATTATTTAAGGAAACAAAATCTGTACTTATTTGGAGTCATTTTAATTCTAACCCTAACTGGAACACAAAATAGGGATGATAACTACTAAAGTTTCCTTTCTACTCTTAAAATGAAATATGACTGTATGATTCATATTTACGAAGTTCAAAAACAGGCAATATTAATCCATGGTGACAGAAATCAGAAGAGTGGTTGCCTCCTGAGACAGGAAAGGGGGCATGAAGGAGCTTTTCAAGGCGATGGAAAAATTTTATATCTTGATTTGAGTGGTGTTCACACTGGTGTATACAGCTGTCAAAATTCATCAAATCGTACATTGAAGATCCATGCAGTTTATAGATTGTAAATTATATTTCAAAAAATATATATGCCAGAGTCTTGGGAAGAGTTAACTTTAAAAATACCAACACTAGGGGCGCCTGGGTGGCTCAGTGGGTTAAGCCTCTGCCTTCAGCTCAGGTCATGATCCCAAGGCCTGGGATCGAGCCCCGCATCGGGCTCTCTGCTCGGGAGGGAGCCTGCTTCCTCATCTTTCTCTCTGCCTGCCTCTCTGCCTACTTGTGATCTCTGTCTGTCAAATAAATAAATAAAATCTTTAAAAAAAAATACCAACACTATTCTTTAACAACAGGCTAAGAAAGAAAAGGGAGCTGTCATGACCTCAATAGCATATATAGTCTTACTGAACCAAAAACCAAGAAAAGAAAGAACTAGCCTGGCTTCTCAGTAGTATCCATGCTCATTAGCTAACAGTGCCAATTCGACAGAATGCCCCCTCCTCTGGCTGACTCAGTTCTGCTGCCCGATGGAAGGACATGGAGGTGGGGAAGAAAGATTGGTCCTAAGAGATCACGGACTGTCTTGAAGTACGACCGCAGCTTACGCGGCCTGGTATGTTGGCCTGTGGGTCCCTTTGATAATGGCATCGTGCCCACTAGTGTTAGAAGAGAGTACTTGCGAGAAAAACAGGTAAGTGTTTTTGGCTTTTTGTTTACCCTCTTCAGTTCAATTACCTTCTAGAATTAACAGACTGTTCACTATTCTCTTAAGATTCACGTAGGAGTCCGCTTGACACCTGGCAGGCACTAATAGATGCCTCAAGCAACTGAATGAGTGAAATGGTTTTCAGTCTGACAAATGACTTTCCCACCAAACCTCAGTAGTCTGTTCTTCCTCCAATCAGAAAATTTTTTCTATAATTTTCATTCAAGCCCCGAGATGAAATTCTCTGGGAAGCATTGCATCAAGAACATCCTAGAGCTTTCCTTACCTGTGCCCTATGTTAGGATTTTCCCATGCCAAGTGGTTTGGAAAGGTGGAGACACAGATTTTCACTGACAAAAAGACATTCTGTCACAACAAAGCTATTCTTGTTGTCATTCCCGTTATGGATTTAATGGCCTCTATAACCCTCCAGGAATTAGTCCATTTTGGTGCTCTGTAATTTATTATTCAGATTCTCTCTTTAGGTATTTTATAATTCCCCAAAGCAACTTTCCTACATTCACTCTTTATGTCTCCAAAAGCCCTTCCCAGCCCAGTGAAGAACGAAGAGTTGCTGTTATTTATGCAAGTACAGGGACTTCTTTGTGGTACTTCCACCTGACACAGCTCCTCTTTGTGAGTCCACCTGGCTTCAACCAAGGGTAGGCAGTTCTCACCTATGTCACCACTAGTCGTCTAGGCATTGCTTTTTTTTTTTTTTTTTTAAAGATTTTATTTATTTGTCAGAGAGAGCGGGAGCGAGCACAGGCAGACAGAGAGGCAGGCAGAGGCAGAGGGAGGAGCAGGCTCCCTGCCGAGCAAGGAGCCCGATGTGGGACTCGATCCCAGGACACTGGGATCATGACCTGAGCCGAAGGCAGCCGCTCAACCAACTGAACCACCCAGGCATCCCTAGGCATTGCTTTTTTGGACGGCCATACTGATTGCTTTGGATCTTGACTAAAATACAGGCAGGTCAGTGACATAATACAGTATTTCTATTTTCTCTGCTAAGAATGCATTAGTTGTTGATTTTCAGTATGGTTCATCAAATACATTCCTTTTTTTTTTTTTAAGTAGGTGCCACACTGGGTGTGAAGCCCACTTAAGATTCTCTCTCCCCTGCCGTCCGCCCAGTCCCCATCTCTTTAAAAAATAAATAAATAAATAAATAAATAATTAAAGAGTTGGACGCTTAACCAACTGAGTTACCTAGATGCCCCTCAAATATATTCTGAGAACCTACTTTCAGCTAACTGCAGGATATAAAAAGGCCATCTTTTTACATAATTTCCAGTAGAAATATACATGTAGTCTCAATTCATGTAGTCAAAATCAAATTCCTTCTTTCCTCAAAAACAGTACTGATAAGGAAACCACTAACTTTCTGTCATTTTTGAGTGGCCTTCAGGAACCTGGAATGTCAGGAAAGCTAGGCCCAGGCCATCCACTACAGAGAAAAGTTGGATGCCAGGCCTGAGTTGTAGAAGAGTCAAGGGTTTAACCTCATTTCAAAGTCAAACATAAGTGACTTTTGGATTGTGTGATGTTTACATTCTTCACATTTATGTCCCTTTCTCTTTGTAAGTATAGATCCATAGAAGAAATAGTATCAGTCTTCACTTTTCTTCCAAAGACTTCGAAGTACTTTCTACAATCCAGTAGCGTGCTCAAAAGAGAGGAAAAGCAGACAGATCCTAGATCCTAGACAGATCCTAGAACTGTGTTGGGGATCAGCAGAAGACATAGAGAAGTGCAGGAGACTTGCTCAAGAGCATCTGAGACAAGGTACCGCCAACAAACACCTGCCCCATCTCTCAGAGCAATGTCTATCTCCAAATCCTCCCGCAACTCAAACCTGCATAGGGCCTGCTCTTTTCTCTCGAAATTGTATGCACACGAGAAAGGCTGAACCGAAAGGGACATGCCTCCCTGGCTTGCCACTTACCAGTGCTGCTTTTACCTCTTCAGACACATCAGCTTCATCTTCCTGAAAAGGAAAGAGGGAGAAGAACAAGAAGACCATGGTCACAGACCTCCTTGAAAGCAACATGGTCAGCTCCCATCAATTATGCATCTTGGCATTTCCAACACAGGCAGTGAGAACTGCCAAGTGATGCTCTGTTACAGATGCTTTTAACAGCCACCAGAGGCAGACAGCGCAGGAACATTGCCTGTCATCAAAAACACCACGCAGGCCGTAGCAGGAAAAGGGGTATCTTTAGAAAAGACAGAACTTTATTTCATCTCTGTCAATAGTTAGTAGTCTATATGGTCCTATAAAAATGAGATACTTTTATCTTAAAGAATAGTTTCTAAGAGATGACTATTACTGTTTCATTCCTTGTCTCCCTGAAGGTTTCATCTAGTTTTCAAATGAGTCATTGGTAAGCAGGGACCTCTTGATTCTTGGTCACTTACTTTTAAAAAATGCCAATAACAAAGTGGAGTGAAACGGGTATAGAGTAAGAGGGTGAATTAAAGTACTGAATGTGCCTGTAGTTGGTAGGCACCAGTGCACCTGCCTTTATTTTAAAGTCGAAGTTAATCTGTTTTATATGGTTTTTTTTTCCTCTAAAAGAGCAAAATTGGGTCAGAGGAACTTGTGTTACTAAGATTTTAGGTTCCTTGAAATTCTTGTAATGCTCCTAAAATAGTTCATTAGAACCTCTACTTATATGGGATAATACTATTGTCTAACTACATGATTTTTCTGGGACTATTAGGGAGAATTGCTAATATTTGACAAGCTTATTCACTTGTTATATTTGCTCATATGGTTGTTATAGGTTTCTGGTCTTTTCATTCAGCACCTGTTATTTACTGAGTGCCTACTATGTGCCTGGCACTGTTCTAGGTACTGGGTATCCAGCCAAGGATATACGAAAGGAGTCCCACTCCAGGGGAGTCTTTCTTCTCTTTCTTCAGTAATATTTCTTGATCATCTGCAAGATTCATCGGACCACGTGGGACCCTCAAACAAAGGATGTCAGCCATAGGTGATGTGATATGTCCCAGCATGGACCAATCTACTTACATCCTTTGTCCAGAAATTGATGCCCGTGCCTCGTCGTCGTTCCTTGGCCCGCCTCCTCTCACGGATGGACAGTCTATTAGAGGACTGATCATCCACATCTGCTTCTTCACTCTCTGGCCAGAGAGAAAACAAAGTGTGATCTCAGGAAGTGGGGGCATGTACATGAGTGGGGGTCGCATATTCTGAAGCTCTACAAACCATTTTTGTCCATTTCCTTTGCAACTGCAGTGTTTGTGGTGGTCTCTGAACTCTCAGAGTCAGGGACTGAAGATCTGCTTGTCCGTAGCAGATGGGAACTAGTGTAGAGAGACGGCCTTGATGCAGAAGGAGACACTGGTGTTGTGGTTTTGTCTGGCTGAGCTGGGTACCTCAGGCGACGATAGACAGGCTGGAAATAATCCACAGGCCGAGATGTTAGAGGTCAAATCCAACCAAACGATAAGGATAGCAGGCTTATAATAATGGGCTTTTCCTATACCAAGAGGCTTATTAATAGTAGATGCTCAGTAAATAGCTTCTGAGCTGAATTAAAGTTAGTTAGTTAATTAGTCTGAAAGGGAACAGCTTCTAGAATTCCTATCTGATAACAGCATCATGTTGACAGCAGCCCAGGAAAATTTTCCCTAAATTGACCAAAGGGTACTCTGTAGCATTAACCTTGTTAATAAAAAATCCTTTCATTTTGGAATGAAAATAAGAAGGATGATGGCCTGTTTAAGATGGAGCACTGAAAGGCAAAATTTACAGAGAAAAATAAAAAGCAGCTCAGGAATATGAAGAAATAAGACAGTAACCTGAGAACAGAGACCAAATCTGAGCAGTGTACCAATTTCTGAACCAACCTGCCATAACCAGGCTTATTAAAACTTAAAAAAAACCTCCTAGGTGCCTGGGTGGCTCAGATGGTTAAGCATCTGCCTTCAGCTCAGGTCATGATCCCGGGGTCCTGGGATCGAGTCCTGCATCAGCCTCCCTGCTTCTCCCTCTGCCCCCCTCTCTCTCTGTCTCTCATGAATAAATAAATCTTTGAAAAAAATTCCCATTTTGGGGGCCTTTGGGTGGCTCAGTGGGTTAAGCCTCTGCCTTTGGCCTAGGTCATGATCTCAGGGTCTTGGGCTCGAGCCCCACGTTGGGCTCTCTGCTTGGCAGGGAGCCTGCTTCTCTCTCTCTCTCTCTCTCTCTCCGCCTGCCTCTTTGCCTACTTGTGATCTCTCTGTCAAATAAATAAATAAAATTTTTAAGAAAAAAAAATTCCCATTTTCCACTTCGAATTTTTTCCCCAAGGAGAAAGATAGAGCCTGACAATAAGCCTTAACCTGATTTATTAAAGGTGCACAGATAGAGAAATTCTTACTACATGTAGAGATTGTATACTTTTTTGTTTATAAAGACAGAAGCAAAAAAATATAGTAAGCTTTGGAATCAGGCAGAACTTGGTTCAAATTCTAATTTCAGCACTTACTAGCTGTGTGGCCCTGAATAAGTTACTTAACTTCTCTGAGCCTCAGCTTTCTCCTATGTAAAGTAGGGATAATAACTTTCTCAGAGAGGGTTGTGAGGATTATAAAGGTAATGTACGCTCTCCTTAGAACACTGCTTAGAACAGAAGCTAGTAGTAAGTAATTAATAAACAGTAACTGACAGAACAACAACAACAAAAAGAACCTCAGTAAGTTTATATAACTTAGCCATTCAGAGTTGGAGCAAGGAGATTCTTTTCTCCTCTAACTATGGTGACGAGAAAATTTGTCATCCCAATTAAGATACTTCAGAGAGTGGAGATGAATGATATCAATAATTACACTAAGATAACAGGTATAATTTGAACCATCTTAGGTAAACTAGGAGTTATGTTCACCCTGAAAAGAACCCTATACCTTTGACTACCAACTCCACCTGAGAAAGGGAACATAAGCTAAAACTGTCCACCTCAATAGTGACATCCTGTGGCATGGGATTAGGGGTGCTTCGTAAACTCCTAGATTTGCCGGGGTTTAGACAACAATTTAATCATGGTTGAGAGAGCACTCTGGAGCTTGACTGCCTATGCTCTAGTCCTGCTTAACCACTTCGCATCCGGGTGAAATGCTGGGCAAGTTACTTAACCTCTTTGTGACCTGATTTCCTCACATGTACAATACAAATAATATCATCTACCTCGGAGGGTTGTTTTGAATACATACAAAATAACTGAAATAATGCCCAGTATAAAGTAGACACTCAGTAAATCCTCCTATTTCTATTTGTATTTTTATTATAGTATAACCTCTCTCTTGAGAATAGAAAAACATCTTTAGTTAAAGAATTAATTTAGTTAATGGAATTTATTATGGTAATCATTTCATAATGTACACATGTATCAAATCATCACGTTGTACATAGCCTAAAGTTAATAAAATTTTACATGTTCATTCACTGTTATAGGTCAACATCTCAATAAAACTGGATGAAAAATAAGCATCAGTTAACTCTGAGCACAAAATGATGACTGATGGATGGACATCCTCTGAGTTCTTTCAGCCACTCAGGTTTGCCAGTGACAGAGAGACGTTACCAGTGTTTTCTACGCGTTGCCCACTGCAACGAGCACCGTGCTCGACTTACCAGTGAGGAGAGATTCCCCACATTAATGACCCTGCTTTTAGCACAGTACATGCCAGTGACTTACTTCTTCATCCAGACTCCCGCCCCAGGGTTGACGGCCCTCGCCAGCTTCCTTTGCCGGGACTGCTGAGGGCTCATGCTTCTCTGAGCTTCCCTCAAGTCCCTCGGTGCCTGCGGGCTTCTGGCTAGGCTGCTCCTGAGCTTGCCGTTCCACTCTTGACCGGCTGAAAGTCCTTTCTGCTTCCTGAAGGTCCGTCAGTGTCACGCCCTGGGAAAATGACACAAGGTCAGGCAAGTTTCATCTCAACCGTGGAGTAACTCTTGATAAATAAGCAGGGAGACTGCCTTAAAGTTCTAATAGTATCAAATTCCAAATGAAGCTCTCAAAACGTATGCGGCCATTTCAAGTAAGATCTGCTTAAAATAAATACCTCGATGTGCAAAGAGCCCCAGCCTGAGCCCAGGCATATTTCAAATGCAATACTTTAGCTTTTCCAGTCTGAGTTCCAGAAAATAGGGCAACATTGATGGCTGCCTGTTGTAGATGTACTCCTCTCATACCCTTAATTCTCAACACCTTCATTTGAAAGCTGCATACTTCTCAAGAACAAATGGCTACTGAGACAAATTCTCTGAATAGTGGATAATAAGAAAAACTTGATTTTGTTTATAGAAAGGAAAAATCAGGCTCAAAAAGGCGAAAATTTGAGCCAGGCTAGAACAACAACAACAACAACAAAAAAACAACCAACAACCAACAAAAATGACACCACCTAAATTAGCTTTACTCTAAGATGATTTCCTAAGTAACTCTAGGAATGTGACACAGAGACATTCCAACAACTGCTATTTCCCCCAGGCTCTTAGGAGCAGCAGTACAGAAGAAAAACAAGGAAGAGCCATCTGCAGAAGAAGGGAGAAAGAGAGTTAGGGCTAGAGTGAACTGATTCCAACTCAAGCAGTTATGTGCTCAAGTCTTCAGGAGAAGGAAGTTCTAAATCTAAAGGTAGTTAAGCAAGTACTATACCCTGTTGTTGTTGTTGTTGTTAAATACTCAAGAATTTCCTCACTCATTCTCTTAATAAATTAGTAAGTGTCTTTAAGCACTGGAACTACAGACAAATCAAATGATTCCTGCACTGAAGAACCTTTTAATCTAATGGAAAAGACATAATAAACAGATGAGCATAATGGAGTGCATATAAGTAATTAAGACAAAAACGTATGATCCAGAAAATTCTGCTTCTGAGTATTTACCCAAAAGGACTGAAAGCAGGGTCTCAAAGAGATCATTTGTACATCCACGCTCCCAGCAGTATTATTCACAATGGACAAAAGGTGGCTATCTGCAAGTGAATGAATGAACAGCATACGGTCTAACCACAGAGTAGAACACCCTTCATCCCTAAAGAAGAATGAAGCACTAACACAGGCTGTAACGAGGATGAACTCTGAGGACACTACGCTAAGTGAAATAAGCCAGTCACCGAAGGACAACTACTGTATAACTCCACTTGTGAGAAGTACTTAGACGGATCAAATTCAGAGAGACGAAAAGTAGAATGGTGGTTGCCAGAACCTGGGGGGTGGGGGGGTGGGGGAGGGAATACTGTTGAATATACAGAGAGTTTCAGTTTGGGAAGATCAAAAATGTTCTGGAGGTGGGTGGTGGTAACAGTTGCAAAATAATGCAAATGAACTTAACAACACTGAACTGTACACTTAAATGGCTAAAGTGGTAAACTGCATGTTATGTGTATTTTACCACAATAAACCAAACCAAAACAAAAAAGTTATCATCAGTCTTGGTCTTTATGGAGGTTACATTCTAAGAGGGAAAAACAGAAATCAAGCAAAAACAAAGTAACAGTAGTCATAGTTACTACAAAGGAAGGACACTTAACCTACTTTGGAAAAGTCAGGGAAGACAGGGGTACGATTGTGGATATTTATAAAGTCCCTTTCTGGGGCACCTGAGTGGCTCAGTCAGTTAAACATCTACCTTTGGCTCAGCTCATGATCCAGGCATCCTGGGATCAAGCCCCACATGGGCTCTTTGTTCAGCAGGAAGCCTGCTTCTCCCTCCCCCCTCTGCCACTCCCCCTGCTTGTGCTCTCTCTCCCTCTCTCTCTCAAATAAATAAATCTCCTTTTTTAAAGATTTCATTTATTTATTTGACAGAGAGAGAGAGCACAAGTAGGCAGAGAGGTAGGCAGAAGGAGAGGGAGATGCAGGCTCTCCACTGAGCAGGAGCCTGATGCAGGGCTCGATCCCAGGACCCTGGGATCATGACCTGAGCCAAAGGCAGACAACTAACTGACTGAGCCACCCCGGCGCCCCTCAAATAAATAAATCTTAAAGATTATTTTATTTATCTATTTGACACAGAGAGAGAGATCACAAGTAGGCAGAGACGCAGGCAGAGGGAGAGGGAGATGCAGGCTCCCTGCTGAGCAGAGAGCCTGATGCAGGGCTCGATCCCACGACCCTGAAATCATGACCTGGGCCCAAGGCAGAGGTTAACCCACTGAGCCACCCAGGCGGCCCCCCTTTTTAAAAAAGATTATTTTATTTTAAATAAATAAATCTTTTTTTTTTAAAGGATTTATTTATTTATTTGACAGACAGAGATCACAAGTAGGCAGAGAGGCAGGTAGAGAGGAGGAAGCAGGCTCCCCGCTGAGCAGAGAGCCCGATGTGGGGCTCGATCCCAGGACCCTGAGATCATGACCTGAGCCGAAGGCAGAAGCTTAACCCACTGAGCCACCCAGGCGCCCCTAAATAAATAAATCTTAAAAAAAAAAATAAAGTCCCTTTCTTCAGTCTTCAGCTTTCCTGCCTGACCTCTGTATACAACTGTTACCTTTGCTTTTTACCAGGAAACTGACTTTTACTTCTATGCTGTTCCTATCTCCTGGTTTACCTTTCATCTCTCTGGCTACTCCTTTTAATTGTGTTTCATCAGCTCATTATCCTCTGCCTCCTTAATGCCAAGTCACAGCTATCTCTCCCTTCTCCCTGCCAGTGCATCCTGAGTTCATGGTCTTGTTTCTCCCAGCTTGGACTACTGTTGACAGCTTCCTACCACGTCTTCTTGTTTCCTGCCTTGCCAAACATACTTTTGCCAACCACTCCCATCAATTCTCTGCATGGTGATTTCTGCAATATTATGCAGATTGGGGCAATGGGTGGCTCAGTTGGTTAAGCATCAGACTCTTTTTTTTTTTTTTTTTTTAAAAGAGGGAGAGAGAGCAAGAGCACTAATGAGTCACCTAGGCACTCCATAGCCTCCGGCTCTTGATCTTGGTTCAGGTATTGATTTCAGGGTTGTGAGTTCAAGCCCTGTGTTGGGCTCTACACTGGGCACAGAGCCCACTTAAAAAAAATAATTTAAAAAAATTATATATATATTTAAATTTATTTATAAATGTTGTATATATAAATATTTATATGTATATTTTATATAAATGTATATTATATCCAGACTCTTCCTTACTTCACTGGCTCCCTTAGTGATTTTTTTTTCTTTTAAAACTATCTTTATTGAAGGGATGCCTGGGTGGCTCAGTGGGTTCAGTGGCCAACTCTTGATTTTGGCTTAGATCATGATCTCAGGGTCCTGGGATCGAGCCCGGCCTCAGGCTCCATGCTCAGCAGGGAGTCTGCTTGACATTCTCTCTCTTCTCCCTCTGCCCCTTCCTCTGCACTGTGCAGGCACACATCCTTTCTCTCTCTAAAATAAATAAATAAATCTTTATAAAATATATATATATATATCTTTATTGAAACCTAACTCCCAGATCATAAAACCTACCCTTTTATTTCTTTTTTAAAGATTTTATTTATTTCTTTATTTGTTAGAGAGAGAGAGAGAGAGAGAGCACAGGCAGACAGAGTGGTAGGCAGAGACAGAGGGAGAAGCAGGCTCCCTGCCGAGCAAGGAGCCCGATGTGGGACTCGATCCCAGGACGCTGGGATCATGACCCGAGCAGAAGGCAGCCGCTTAACCAACTGAGCCACCCAGGCGTCCCAAAACCTACCCTTTTAAAGTACAGGCATATCTCAGAGATTATGAGGGTCTGGTTCCAGACCACCATGATAAAGTGAGTATCACAATACAGTGAATCAAATAAATTTTTTGGTTTCCCAGTACATATAAAAGTTATGTTCATACTATACTGTGGTCTATTAAGTATGCAATAACATTATGTCCAAAAAACAATGTACATACCTTAAAAAATACTTCATTGCTAAAAACATGCTAACCATTATCTGAGCTTTCAGCGAGTCATAGTCTTTTTGCTGGTGGAGGCTCCTGCCTTTACGCTAATGGCTGCTGACTGATCAGAGCGGCTGTGGCAATTCCTTACAATACAACAACAATGAAGGAGTGCACTGTGTTGCTTGACTCTTGTTTTCATGAACAATTTCTCGGTAGCATCGGATGCTATGTGGCAGCATTTTACCCACAGCAGAACTGCTTTCAAAATGGGAGTCAATCCCTCAAACCCTGCCACTGTTTCATCAGCTAAGTTGAGATCATATTCTAAATCCTTTGTTGCCATCTCAATAGTCTTCACCAGGAGTACATCCTGTCTCAAGAAACAACCTTTTTTGCTCATCTGTAAGAAGCAACTTCCCACCTGTTCATGTTTCATCATGAGATTTCAGCCATCCAGTCCCACATTTAGGCTCTGCTGTTAAATCTAGTTCCCTGGCTACTTCCACCACATCTGCAGTGACCCCCCCACTGAACTTTGAACTTTCAATTTGTTAAAAAAAAAAAAAAAGCAGTATCTGCAAAGCATAATAAAATGAGGGATGCCTGTATACAATTCAGTGGTTTTAGCATATTCACAGAGTTCTGCAACCATCATCACTGTCTCATTTAAGAACATTTCATCACCCCAAAAAGAAACTCCTATCCATCAGCAATCATTCCCATTCCTTCCTCTCTCCCACCCTGGCAACTACTAATCTATTTTCTTTTCTTTTCTTTCTTTCTTTCTTTTTTAAGAGAGACAGCAAGTGAGAGTGAGGTGCGGGGAGGATCAGAGGGAGAGGAAGAGAATCTTAAGCAGGCTCCATGGCCAGCACAGAGCCTGATGCATGACCCTGAGATCATGACCTGAGCCGAAATCAAGAGTTGGATACTTAACTGACTGAGCCACCCTGGTGCTTCACTAATTTTTTCTATTTCTCTGACTTTGCCTATTCTGAATCTTTTCCTATCAATGGAATCATGTCTTGTTTCTTTCACTTAACATAATGTTTTCTCAATGTTTCCTGCACATTGGAGCATTAGCATGTATCTTTTTATTGCCAAATAATATTCTATTGTACAGATCTATAATATTTTATCCATTTCTTTGTTAATGGAAATTTGTTTTCTTTTTCCCCAGTTATGCTAACTGCTTAATTTATTTGGTTTGCTTGATGGCTCAGCCTGTGCCCACCACTCCTATATATACCTGCTGAGGATAGCTGAAGCACACCCAGCCGCAAAATGCTAACCCTTGCTGCTGCCGGGGGCCCAGGACTCAACTATACAGCAAGCTTGTCAACTCCACATGAGTTGGTCTACACAGCAAGTAAACTCTGGCCAGAGTTCAGAGATGAACTCTGAATTTCGGATGTGGGCTATTGTGAACAATGCTGTTGTATAAACATCAATGTCAAGTTTTTGTGTGGACATATGTTTTCATTTCTCTTGGCTATAGACCTAAAAGTAGAATTGCTGGGTCAAATGATAACTGTACAGATAACATTTTGAGGAACTACCAAACTCTTCTCCTTTAGGGATTCTTCAGATGTGGCCTCTTAAATACAAATGGAATGATTAGTCTTGTGAAGGAAAGGAGATAAACCTGCTCTGAGCCTAGAGAAATAAAAGTGAGAGTGGGCAGATATAGCTATAAATTCATCTGATACTACATAGTATAAGATTTAACACAGGTGAAAACTTTTACAACAGTGGCTGGAGTAAGGAACTCGTCTTACGATTTTTTAATTGTCCACCAACAGAAAGGAAGATAGACAAAATGACATAAAAAAGAAGGCTACACTCACTTGAGTAGACCTTCGAGTCTGCCGAGCTTGTCTGGAGCGTGCTTTCCGTAAGGACTCTGCTTCCTCATCCCGTACAGGAGTCAGATATGATCTGTAGAGAAAAAAAGTCATAGCAGAAGTAAGAGACCTTTGTTGCATGTAACTTGGGGAATGGGGAATGACAAGGTACTTCCACATACTGTGGTGATTTCTACACTCTAAGAATGAACTTAGGCAGAAGCAAAATGATAGAAATGCTATCAGTGAAAACAAGACATTACTTGTAAATGTATTACTGTTCAAGCAGAATCATGTCATCTATAAAATGAGAATTTCATTTCTTCTTTCCACATCCTTACAATTTTTATTTCTTTCTTTTCTTGCTTTAATGCTCTGGCTAGAGCCTCCAGGACATGTTGAAAAGGAGTGATGATAGCAAGTTTCCATGCTTTGTTCTTGCCTTCAGAGACAAAGAATTCAGCATTTTATCACTCTGATGTCTACTCTAAGATTTCTGTAGACGCTGCTTCTCAAGTTCAATCAACTCCTTTCTTATTCCAGTAGGAAGTAGGCTAAGAGGGTTTTGTTGTTATTGGTTCTGTTTTTTAATCATTAGTGTGTGTTGAACTTATCACATGGTTTTCTTTCCCATATACAGAGATTATTATCATTTTCCTTCTTTTTTCTGTTAATATGACGAATTGCATTGAGTAATTTTTGAATGATAAAAGAACATTGGATTCTTAGGGTAAGCCCAACTTGGCCATGATGTATCTTTTTTTTTTTTTATAAAGCTGCTTTTCTTTTTTTTTTTAATTGTATTTATTTATTTGACAGAGAGAGATCACAAGTAGGCAGAGAGGCAGGCAGAGAGAGAGAGAGACAGAAAGCAGGCCCCCTGTCGAGCAGAGAGCCCTATGTGGGACTCAATCCCAGGACCCTGAGATCATGACCTGAACCGAAGGCAGAGGCTTAACCCACTGAGCCACCCAGGCACCCGGTGTATCATTTTTTAAAAAGAAATATTATTTTATTATTTTTTTAAGTAAGCTCTATACACAACATGGGGTTTGAACTCACAACCCTGAGATCAAGAGTTGCACACTCTACTGACTGAGCCAGCCAGAGACCCCTGCATAGGCTTACTTTTATATAGATTCAGTATTGTTTAGTTAGGATTTCTCCATCTATGTTTATTAGAGAAATTGGCCTGTAATTTTCCCTTCTTATAATAACCTGGTCAGCTCTAGAAATTAGATCATACAAGTTGGGAAGTGTTTTCTCCTTGTCTATTTTCTGTAAGAATTTGTATAAGATTAAGGTTGTTTCCTTCTTAAACAATTAGTAAAGTACACCAATGAAGCCACCTGGATTTAAAGTGTTCTTTATGGGAGGGTCTTAAATAAGGGGTTCAATTTCTTTAATTGACTTAGGCCTATTCAGATTTTCTGTTTTGGTAATATTTATTTTTCAAAGAACTTAATATTCTTATATTTAGTGGCACAAAATTATCCATAATATTCTTGTATATTTTATTTATTTATTTATTTATTTTACTCTTGTGTATTTTAACTGTCATTTTAGTATCTGTAGCAATGATACTTTAATTTTTTGGTCTCAGGACCCTTTTACATTATATCTATATATCTATATCTATATTTTTTTAAAATTTTATTTATTTGACAGACAGAGAGAGCACAAACAGGGGAGAGTGGCAGGCAGAGTGAGAAATAGGCTTCCCACTCAGCAGGGAGCCTGATGTGGCGCTCGATCCCAGGACCCTAAGATCATTACCAAAGCTGAAGGCAGATGCTTAACCAACTGGGCCACCCAGGTGCCCCTACATTTTTTTTAAGATTTTATTTATTTATTTGAGAAAGAGAGTGTGCAAGAGGGAAGGGCAGAGGAAGAGGGAGAAGCAGACTCCCTACTGAGCATGAAGCCAGACGTGGGGCTTGATTCCAGGACCCTGGGATCATGACCTGAGCCAAAGGAAGATGCTTAACTGACTAAGCCACCTAGGTGCCACCCCTTTATATTTTTAAAAATTACTGAAGACCCCCAGGGCTTTTGTTTATATATATCGATTCATATTTACCCTAGCAGAAATTAAAACTGATCAATTTTAAAAATATGCCCTAATGCATTTAAAAAGAATAGCCCTATTACAGAAAGTTACATCAATAACTTAGCTTTTATGAAAAATAACTATTATCTAAAACAAAAGATTTTAGTAAGGGTGTTGTATTACATTTTTATAATTTTCTTTAACACTGGCTTAGTAGAAGACAACCAGATTTTCATTCACACTTTATTCAATATGTTGTATAATGGTGTTTCAATTAAAATATATAAAGAATATACAGTCTTTCACAGGTTTGTAGTTGGTAAAGCCAGTAGTATTATAATAGCCTTTTTAGATAATTATGGATATTCTTCTTTAAAACTATGTACTAAAACACAAGTGGCAGTTTCTCAAAGGTTAGTAGCAGAAAAAAGAAAGAAAAAAAAATGGTTAGTAACAAGTGGAATCTGAGACCATGTTAACAGATTGTTCATATTGTTATATTGAAATCTATTGGTCTAAAATTTTTTTTAAAAATTTTATTTATTTATTTGACAGAGATCACAAGTAGGCAGAGAGGCAGGCAGAGGGGGGGGAAGCAGGCTCCCCGCTGACCAGAGAGCCTGACATGGGGCTCGATCCCAGAATCCCGGGATCATGACCCCAGCCAAAGGCAGAGGCTCAACCCACTGAGCCACCCAGGCGCCCTCCATTGGTCTATCTTGCACTTTGAATGGACCTTCTTACCCATGCACGAATTTGGGTCATTGCACATCCGTTATTTGGAAAACACTGGTGCAGTTCTTCCAAATGTTGACACATTGCATTATAAAATAATAATTTTATAAATTACATTCTGTAACATAGGGGTAAGCTCCTTGACATGGTCCTGATAATGATTTTTTTGGATTTGACACCAAAAGCAAAGGCAACAAAAGCAAAAATAAATTAAGTGGGACTATATCAAACTAAAAAGCTTCAACATAACAAAGCAAACCATCAACAAGAAAAGGCAACCTACAGATGGAAGAAAACACTGGCAAATCATATATCTGGTAAGGTTAATATCCAAAACAGATAAAGAACTCATACAAAATAAGAGGGAAAAAAAAATCTAATCTCACTTATATGTGAAACCTTAAAAAAACACAAACTCACAGAAACAAAGAACTGATCTGTGGCTGGGCAAAGTAGGTCAAGGTACTCAAAAGGTATGAAATTTCATTTATAAGATTAGTAAGCCCTGGGTATATAATGTACAGTATGGTGACTATAAATAACAATGCTGTATTATATACTTGAAAGTTGTTAAAAGAGTAATTTTAAGAGTTCTTATGAGGGAAAAAATTATAATTATGTGTGATGATGGACATTAACTAAACTTACTGTAGTAATCATTCTATATTTTCTAAATCACTAAGTTGTACACCTAAAACTAACACAATATGTCAATTATATCTCAATAAAAAAACAGAAAAATAAAACATAAAAAATCATTCTTTAATATCACCTTTGATCTTGGGGCAGTCTTTAAATATTGGGAAGCAGTCAATAATACCGCTCATAATGGCAGATACAAGTTTTCCAAAATTCTAATCTCTCCTTGAAATTTATTTTGTAATTGTCAACAAATACTTTGTGACGAACTCACTTTATTCATTTTCAAGGAAATGTCTGCCAGATACCTAAGATAAAGGACCATAGTTTTCCCAGTCATTCTTTTAAGTAAAAAATGGTTGTTCCAGGAAAAAAGCAGCTAATTCTTCTTTTTCTTTCCTCTGCATTCCAATTCCACTTATGTTAGACCTTATTTGCCATATTCTATTTATTTATTATGCTTTTTCTATATTTCCCTTCCTAGTCTCTGTCTGAGTCTCATTCTGGGTTATTTTCTTTTTCTTTCTGTTTTAAGTTTTATTTATTTAAGTAATCTCTACACTCACTATGGGGCTTGCACTCACAACCCCGAGATCCAGAGTTGCACTCTCTTCTAATGGAGCCAGCTGGACACCTTGTGCTAGATATTTGTTACCATCCATCTAATTAGTTCACTAATCCTCTCTTTAGCTGGTCTACTATAAACTCACCAGTTGAGTTTCTAATTACAGTTATTTAAAGTTTCGGTTCTAGAATTTCTATTTGATTCTTTTTAAAATAGACTGCAGTTCTCTGTTGAAATTCTCCACCTTCTATTTTTTTGAACATATTAACCATAATTAATTTAAAGTCCATGTTTGATAACATCAATATCTGGCTCTATTTGTATTTTCATGTTGTTTTGTTTTCTTAGTCTTTTGGTAAATCAGTCTTATTTCTTGGTATGTCTGCTAACCTCTGAAAAAAAAATCCACATTTTGTTTTACATTGAATACATGTCTTTATTAGGAAAACTGTAGGTGCATATACATCTTCCTCACTGATATGACTTCAAAGTAGAAATAACTTTCTTAAATGGAGTTGTTACTTGTTTTAAAAAAAAAGCACACTGCATACAGGAAGCTGTCTTCTTTGGACCATTTCTACATTATAGCTCCAATTTTAAAAATACAAAATACAGTATTTATCACATTTAACACTAAACCCATCGCTGCTCAGAGACTGAACATCCAGCAAGCGTCAACTGCCAAACATTTTTAATGAGAGAATATTCTTTTCCTCTGGCAGTTAGGTTAAGGAAGTGATTCTCAAACTTCCATCTGCATCAGCGTTTCTCAGGGGGCTTGAAATACAAATTGCGAGGCCCCACGCCCAGATGTCCTGATTCATTGGGTCTGGAGTAGGGTCTAAGAATTTGTATTTCTAATTAGGTCTCTGTGATGCTTCTGATCTGGAGACCATACTCTGAGAACTACAGGGCCAAGGCAAATCACCTTCATCTACCTTGAGATTGAGCTGATTGGAAAGTAGCCTTCAGTGTTTGCAAGGGCTGGTCTATTTCTGGTAAGTCCTTACTTTAAAGATTTTTATTTATTTATTTGTTAGAGAGAGAGTGAGCGAGCACAGGCAGAGGCAGAGGGAGAAGCAGGCTTCCTGCCAAGCAAGGAGCCCGATCTGGGACTCGATCCCAGGACGCTGGGATCATGACCGGAGCCGAAGGCAGCTGCTTAACCAACTGAGCCACCCAGGCGTCCCAGTCCTTACTTTAGAATGTAGTTCTTCAGTGGTCCCAGGTGAATATATGGGGCCCCACTATCTGAACTCCAGTTTGTTCCTTCAGCTCCATGAGACTTCAATTACTGAAAATCCTGTCCAGTTTCTTAGCTTTGTAGCTACAGCTTTATTAATCAGCAAATGCCTCAAAGGGAAAAGCAGGGCCAATTGTTGGGTTCACCTCTTTATGATTTCTTCCTCTCTAGGATCTTGATCCCTTAAGTCTTCACTTCCTTAATAACCCTCCAATATGTTCAAAGATACTTTTTAATATTTGTCCAGTTTTCCTAGTTATTCTCAGTTGGAGAGTTTGTCTAATACAAGATATGCCATAGCCTGAAGCAGAGGTCCCCAACCAAGCTATATATATTTTTAAAAAGATTTCATTTATTCATCTGACAGAGAGAGAGATAGCACGTACAAGCAGGGGGAGAGGCAGAGAGAGAGGGAGAAGCAGACTCCCCGCTCAGTGGGGAGCCTGATGTGGGGCTCAAACCCAGGACCGTGGGATTATGACCTGAGCTGAAGGCAGATGATTAACTGACTGAGCCACCCGCGCCCCCAACCTATATTTTAACAGTTTTACTTTTTCCCTTGATATGGATTAGTAGATTTGGAATATGATACATGTATTAATCTACTGTAAGTTTGGTAGATTTGAGTCCTTCCTTAAAATGTTCCTCTCTTCTGGGTGAACTGAAAAAAATTAAGTCTCCAAACATGGAAAGCTCTGGACCATTGAGGACTAACTCCCCATGAAATTCTGTCTAGGTTACCAACCAGCCTACACACATGTCATATCTACCCGCAAAATATAGAGAGCATCAGTCTTATACTTAATTCTTGACTGTTAACCTTTCTCTGCATACTAGATGGGAGCCACAATGAAAGAAAAGAGCTTCACACTGGCTTCTCCCACTGCATACTCTAGAGTTTTACTGAATGAGAGACATGGTAAAAACAGGCCTGGTAGGTAAGCAGTCTTAAATATTTGAAGTCATACATGTTTTTCACAGAAAAATTAGAAGACAAAAACGGAAAAACAAAAATAAACTAAAATTCCACCACATGAAAATAATCCACTTTCATTCTACCACATCTATGTCTAGATTATTATATATGTATGTTTCTAAGTATTTAGTGTATTTTTTTAGTAAATATCATGTATACTATTTTATTACCTGTATCAATATATGAGAGGTTTATGATTTAAATTATAAAAGAAAAATATTAAAAAACCCAGAAAACCCCAATACTTGAATTTGTAAATATTTTGAGGAAGGAAGCAATATTTCCATTCATTTTCCTTTACCTAGATGTGTTTCCCAAGGTTCACAAAAGTGATGCACCTAACTTACAGTTGCCTTGGGGACGTACTAAGTTTTAAGTAGAGCCCAGGTCCTTATACTTTCTAAAATGTGAACAAACTCTGGTCCTGAGCCAAATCTGGCCTGCCATATTTTTGTAAGTAAAGTAAAGTAAAGTTTTATGTAACTACAGCAATAGAGTTTAATATTTGCAGTGGAGACAAAATCGCCTGCAAAGCCTAAAGGATTCACTATCTGGTCCTTTACAGAAAAAATTTGGTGACTCCTCTACCAAACCCATGCTCAACACACCTGCTCTTTGTGAGAAGCATTTGAACCACCCACGAAATCTGAGTGCTACACAATTCCTTATTGCTAGAAAAAGAAGATGGGTCTGTGTTCACAAAATAGTACAACAGAAAGTGTAACAGAAGCCATGGCTCTACATATTTGTGACATTCAAATAAAACTAGGCTAAAACCCCAGTTCAGTGGCACAGGAAGGAATTCCAATGCCAAAGTCCTTTGATTATCCTATTTGTCTACTATGTTTCCTGGAGGGCAGGAAGCATTTTTCTTTGTATTTGCTATGACTTTGAGGTTACATAATCAGTGGAATTCACGTAATTACAAGTAATTAGCATGATGTCACAAGAATAATCTGTTCTCTGCATCTAAAATCCATAGTGCCCCTTTATATACCACAGATGGGCTGATTTTATCTTAGGAAGCTGTGCAGAATGCCTAGCAGATCACCAGTGAACCTGAAGAAAGTCACAATGAATAATAACAGAAGACCTAACATATCTTCTGACAAGGACAGTGTAGTGATAAAATACCCAGGCGTGGGAATCAAATTGCCTGGGTTTGAAGCCTGGTTCTTCAACCTCCCTGCTAGATAATGACCTTGGATAAAGTATTTAAGTACGCTCAACCCAAGTTTCTTACAGGATGAAGATATTAACAGCTGTGATAGATATTAGCAGGTATAGATAGGGTTCTTGCGAAGATTAAATAAGAAAACATATAAAGCGCCTAGAACACGAGCTGGCACGCAGCCAGTACTCAGCACAGTGTTGCTGCTGCTGTCACCAGGACACACCACACCACCGATGACACTATTCTCACCACCGCAGTAAAATCTCAGCAGTGGCAATTGGAAAAGAAAGGCCATGTGTACGGTAATAGGCAACCCATCTAATCTAAGTGTTCCCCTTAATTATTTTTTTTACCAGAAATGGATAATTCATTTGGAAGAGCTGTTGATTACCTTGAAAATATGCCCTAAGAAGGATCAGATTTTACTCAGATGAGTAAAATAAAACTACTGTAAGTAGAAGACTGAAAGAGAGAGAAATTTCTATAATCTCCAAGATAAGAACAAAGCTGTTTTCCCTAGAATAAAATTTTTGTCTGGAATCTACCAATAGGAAACTGGTTTTTGAAATACCGTTAAGGGTCCTGTATCCAAAATCTGTACTGAAGAGAGAAGGTACTTACATGATTAGCTTCAAACAGGGAAGCGCCACATTCCGTATGTGTCTTTTATGGCACTCGTGAGGCCGTGGCCGTTAATTACAGAATATCTATTGGTCTTATAAGACAGTTTGTCATTCCTTGGACTATATCCTATGTTATAAGAATACAGAGACAAGGTATTCCAGAAAGGCCAAAGAGAACCGCTTCTGTATCAATCTGGAAGCACCTATAGACAGCTATAGGGGAGGGGGACAACTTAAGAGGATTAACAGACTCATAAACCCGTGGATAAAGACGTTATGACTCCAAGAGGTCATCTAATTCCAAGACTGCAGCTAGAGACGACAAATTCCTGTTTTAGAGATGAGTTGATATAAGCCTAAGGAAACATTAACATACTTGCCTAAGCTCACAGTGTTGTTCAGTCACAGGCCTAAAGGGACTATAACTGTGGTCTCCTGCTTCAAGTACAGCTTTTTTTAGATTACACCAACGAAATGAAAACTGTTTCTTCCACCCAGCACTGTGAATGGTACCCTAATTATGTGGATTTATGGAGCAGGACACTTCTTTTTCCAAATCTAGCACTATCAGGAATTAGTGGATAAAGATGTCTTGCATCAGACTTTCCCGTCTTCCCCTGATGTTTCCCAAGAGAATGCCATAATCAACACTCTATCTTGGGAAAGAATGATTTTTACATTTTCAGAGCCTGCCACCAACACGCTGTAAAGCTGTCATGAACAAAGCACAAGTGACAGAGGATGTAGTTGATGCTACAGTCACCAGGGCCCTGGCAGGTAGGCTTGAGTTCAAGTTTCCCTCACTATTTCTAATGGGGCATGGGATGCTAACAGTGTGGTATGGCAGAAAGAACACATACCCGGGTTCCAGTTTCAGTTCTGCCATTAACTACATGCTTGACCTCAAGAGAATCATTTGATTTCTTGGTACCTTAGTTTCTTCACTTACAAAACGAAGGGTAAGTCTATAGTTTTAAGGTCCCATGTAACTTGAAGCTCTAGTGAGTCCATATTTACACTCATTCTGGACATGCCTTCTCTAAGTCTCTCACTAAAATGCCTATTCATTGGTTCTGTTCAAACACTAGATTTCCTATATTCTATAGGTCACTAGCTTTAGTAGAGTCCAGTGGAACTTTGTATGATAATGGAAAAGTCGTATCCCTGCATGGTCCAAAATGGCAGTTGCTGGTCACATGTGACTCCTAAACACCTAAAATGTGCTAGTGTGACAGAGGAAATGATTCTTTACTCTTTTTAATTTTTAGTTAACTTAAATCTACACAGCCGCTCATGGCCACTGGCTACCGTCCTGGAAAGCACAGCTCCAGAAGTCCTGAAAATCCAATTAAAACACATTAACACCAAGCTCTCTCCTTAAACCTGAAAACCAGATTCAGCTCATACAACATCAGCCTAACAGAATGCAGTTTGTCAGACAGCTGAGTTTAAAACCAATTGATTTTATTTTATTTCCAAAGATTAAAGTTCCCATTTTTTTTCCTGTGCCTCTCAGAGGCATTATGACATTAATTTTGTATTTTTACATGGGGCACTTTTAAGTCCTATAATGTTGCTGGGGCTCCTCTCTTTGAGATATTTATAGATACAGCGAACAGGAACAAGCTCAAGCTACAGCACACCTCAGAGACACTTTTTACCTAATGGCAGCATTTATTCTCTGCTAACCCCATATGCCTTACCCCATACCACTGTTCTTTCCCTCTGCCCCCTTTACAAAAAGAGCGCCAAGAAAACAGACTGTTACCTCCTCGCGCAGGCCTGCATAGCAGAATGAAGGTCAAAAGATGTGTGGAGACGAATAGCAAGAAAGGTAAGCGGCTGCTGGGCAAGACTGCAGTCTCAGCACCCGGTCTCCCTTGGAAACTAGGAGAGGCTTGCGCTTCCCCGGCTATCCAGCAAGCCAGAGGCAAAGCTTGCAATTTGCTAGGAACCTGCTACTAAGGAGGAGGAGAAGGAAGGGGAGGAGAAAAAGCGAGGAAGGCAAAATCTTGGGGCTCGGCAGAGCAAATGCTGCTAATAGTGCCCAAAATACCATTCCATTAGATGCATATTTTATACACTGTACCAAACCAATCAATACTACTTCTCATTTCATACAGAGAGGAGAGGGAGGAACTCTGTGCATGAAAGACAGAGCAAGAGGGATGCTGTGCTCTTATTCTGGATGTTATTTCATCTGCCCTTGGGCTATCCTGGTTGCTGCATCCACCCACATGAGCTGTAAATACTGCCTCACTAGAGGCTCAGGCCCAGCCAGCTGGCAAAGGTCAACAGAGGTAAAGAGAGAGACAAAAAAGAACACATGACAGGCAAATGCAGGGGCAAATTTCCAATCTGGCATAAGTGGGTTAAAGCTAAATACAGGGAGACTGCGTACTGCTCAATTTGATAAGCTACCCACAGATCAGAAAGACTTCCAGGTACGGTATGTGTCACATATCAGGGTATGATCTGATTCATAGTTTAGGGACAACTGTTCAATTCAAGTGCTCACTTGACATACACTCCTAACTCAACACTGACATCAGAGCAAAAGTTTAAGCAAGGAATCAAAACTACATCTCCACTACGCATAATAATTATTTCAAAAGGAGGGAGGATTTCCCTCAACTAAACGAAGCATTTCCTGGATCCTCTAGACCAGCAGTCCTCAACAGGGAACAATTTGGTCCCCCTCGGCGGCAATCACAAAGAATTATCTGGCCCCAAACGTCAATATTGCCAAGTTTGCAAACTTTTTCTGTGAAGGGCCGGACAGCCTATCTTCCAGGCTTTGCAAGGCTATGGAACACCTCCACTGTGGTGCCAAAGCGGTCATGGACAATACAGAAATGAGGGGCGAGGCTGTGTGCCTCCTGCTTGCTGTGCCACAGGGGCAGAGCTGAGCAGATGCAGCAGAGAGCACGGGGCCCACAAGGCCCAAAACATTTACTATCTGGCCCTTCACAGAAAAAGTCTGCCGATCCCCGCTCTAACCTCTTAAGTTATATGGCACCAAACGACAGCTCAGAGAACTCCTTTTGCTTTACAAACAATGTGAGCTTGGTGTTTCTGTGACCTACCTTTGATAAGTATTATATTGCCTCAAATTCTTGTTATCTCTGAACATTTGTTCCATTAAAAACACTCCAGCTTCAAGTGCCAAAACGTACTTTCACAAATGACAATGTTTTACTTATTTAGGTCACTCTACAGTTAGTTCATTGGTCAGAACAGGTGTTAGGGATGCCAAGAATGGCAGATTCAGGTGCCAAAAGCACAAGTGCTGCTTTATTTCATACCCACAGGCTGTACCAACTGGACGTGGCCAACTGTCTCGAACATTCATCACTAACTACAAAATAGACCAGGTCAAATTCAGCACCACCACTGAATTTTTCTTTTTTAAGGAGAAAATTCAAAAAGTCAACACACAAAATATTCACGGAAATAATCCAAATAGGAAACAACAGGGGGAACAACTGAATAGATTATGGAACATTCATATGATGGAGTCTATATAGACATTAGAAGACAAACCACAAACTACTACAGATACATAACTTGCAAAATATTAGCATTTTGAATATGTAAGGAACTTATACCAATTTAAAAAAGGACCAAAAATCTGAGAAAATAATAACAAAACATATAATCCGGGAATTTACAAAATAGGAAACCCAAAAAGCCAACACACATAAGAGAAAATGTTGTTTCACTTAATGATCATGAAATGCAAAATTAAAACAAGGAAAACCACTTCATCTTCCTGAGATTCTCAAAAGCAAAAACCACTGACATTATCAAGTACAACATTAGTTGTAAAGATGTAGAAACTCTTCATACATTGCTGGTGAGAGTGGAAACAGGAGAGCAGTCTGGCATCTCAAGTAAAGAGGTACTCACTGTTTAGATTCAGAAATTCCACTTGAAAATAAATACCCTTGAGAAACTGTTACATATTTAGATAAGGTAACATGAACAAGAATGTACACAGCAATGCAGCAGAATAATTAGTATTCGTAAAAGAGAGAGAGAGAGACCTAAATGTACATTAGCAGAAAAAAAAACAAAAACCCAAAACCAAATTGTGGTATATCTACACAATGGACAAAAATGAACATTCAAAATGAACAAAAGAATGCTAAGTAAAAAACAGAAGGTTTCAGAATGATGTGTGCAGAATAATATAATTTATAGGAAGAACAAAAACATGCAAAGAGTAACTAATAAAAATTTGCAAATGATAAACACAAAAATCAGTGTAGTGACTATCTCCAGCTAGGGAGGGAGTCAAGGGAGTGAGACTGAGACATACACAGGGGCCTCAATGACATTTTTAATATTTTATTTAAAAAACACTGAAGCTAAAAAAAAACAGCCCACTGAAGCTAATATAGCTAAGACTTAATTGAGCCAGAAAATTGATACGTTGGGCATTTGTAATATTTAATAATAATAATATTTTAATAAGAAAAACCTACAGTATAATCTCAAAATCAACACAACATAAAAAGATGTTAGTGGGGATATTGCTGAATGGCAAGATTATGGATAAATAATTTGCTTCTTAAAAATATGCACATTATGGAAAATTTTATAAACTTCAAAACCTTTAGAGATTTTATTTGAGAGCAACAGTGGGGGGGAAGGGCAGAGGGGGAGGGAAGGGGACAAGCAGACGCTGCACTGAGTGCAGAGCCCAACACGGGGGCTCCACCCCACCATCCTGAGATCTCAACCTGAGCTGAAACCAAGAGGTGGACACTTAACCAACTGAGCCATCCAGGCGCCCCAAACTTTAAAAACTAATTATTAATATTCAAAGGACTGTTACAAAGAATAAGATGTAGTTATATTCCACACTTAGAAAAATCCTTTATTATCATAATTGGCAGTGACCTAGAAAGGACCTGTCCTTTAGGATATACTTAAGTAATATTAATATTTCAGGAAAAAAAATGTCCTTTCGTCACCCTTAGGACAGAGAAGGGAGTGAGAGTTTAGGCTTAGTGGAAAAAGGGGCTCTAACCCATGTAAGTAGGGAATTAGGAACAGGCCTGTGTTAGCACCAGGTGGACTCTAAGTACTAAGGTGAGTGGACTCACGGACTCCTCCCACCCTCCAGAAACTGGTCTCCAACTGCTGTAATCACTAGCATGGCCTTCCTTGCACCTGGGAAGTAGGAAAGCACCCAAACCTGTTTTTTTTTTAACCTTTAGTGAACAGTAACCTACTTATAACAACCAGATTTAAGTTGTCATCTCTTCCCAGGGAAAAAAAAAAGGCAATTAGGTCTAACAAAATTTTGTTAACAATTTCAGGGATTTCTGGACTTTCCTGAAGCTTGGGTTAAGAAGAGAAGGGTCTAGAATGGAAGAACTCCTTCAAGGACCTAAATCAGATTTCTCTTCAGAGAAGGTCTGTAAAACAGATTATCTTCCCTATTCAATCACCCCACTTTTCAGATGACAGATTACTTTAATTAACCCTCAGTGGCACTTTTTAAAAGTCAGGCTTCCTGCGATATAATTTACACACAGTAAAATTTGCCCTAGAAAGTATACAGGTTGATGAGTTGTAAGTTCTGACAAGTGCCTATAATCCTGTAACCAACATCATAATCAAGATACAAAATAGATCCATCAGCCCCCAAAATTCTCATGTCCCTTTGTAGTTCATCTCCCCCAATCCCAGTCTATGGGAACTTTTTGTAATTACACAAAAAGCTTTAAAACTCGATACTGAAGGAACACACTGACTTTAAAAAATTTTTTTTAATCTTTTAATAAACATATAATGCATTATTAGCTCCAGGGGTGCAGGTCTGTGAATCGCCAGATTTACACACTTCACAGCACTCACCATAGCACATACCCTCTCCAATGTCCATAGCCCCACCACCCTCTCCCTACCCCCCTCCCCCTGGCCCCCCTCAGTTTGTTTTTTGACATTAAGAGTCTCATGGATTGTGTCCCTCCCGATCCCATCTTGTTTCATTTGTTCTTTTCCTACCCCTCAAACCTCTCACATTGCATTTCCACTTCCTCATATCAGGGAGATCATATGATAGTTGTCTTTCTCCACACTGACTTTTTCATTCACACTAAAAAGTAGTAAGTAAGAGGGTGGTGGGGTTACATTATATGTTTAAATAAAGCTTAAATAAAAAAAAATTTTTTTAAAAAGTCATAATCCTAAAAAAAAAAAAAAAAGTAGTAAGTAAACCAAGTTGTCCTAACCCACTAAATCAGGTGTTAGCCACTACCTTATAGATCGTAACAAAAATGAGCCTAAGATCTCATGAAATAAAATTCCTTATATTCTTTGCACCACTAGCCACCATTCTCTAAGTTTTAGGAAGGTGGGGCTATTTTTTGTCATGACATCATTAACATTTAGCACTGTGTCTAGCTTATAGTAGGTGCTCCAACACAGTTACTGGACTCAATTAAGGTTATGGAGGAAATTTAGAATCCAAGTTATTATAGTTTTGTCTTAGGGTTGGTCCCAATCACATGTTCATTTGTTTATTTGCCATTTTAAAAGTTTCACCATCAGTGTTGAACCATTCATTCTCTTCATTCCATTTAACCAACCATTGCCCCATCCTACACTTTTTTTTTTTTAACCTACTCTAGCTACTATATTTCAAAATAAACAAGGCCTGACTTCCACCAGGATCTCATAAGGAAGTTGTACATATAAAGGAATGATAATTAAAATTTAAGATAAGAAATGCCATGACATAAAGAGCTCGTGCTCTGGATAGGAAGCCCAGAATTATCTGAGGGGTGAGAGTAAAACAGAGAGGAGGTGATGTGAAAAGAATCTAGAAAGACTGGGACGAGGGCTTCCTAAACCAAGCCCGGGGACAGCACTGCCTATGGCTCCATTCTTGGATTTCAAGCAGGAGAGTGAGCCAATCAGATCTGCACTGCAGAGGAGAGACTGTTGGGATGGGGAAGGGGAGAAGAAGGCCAAGGGTCCAGCTGGGAGGGGCCAAGTGAACAGAGGGCAGTGCAGATGGAGAGAGAGAGTGTAACTGAAGGGCTCTTGACAATGAATGACAGGACTTGGTGAGGAGTATGTCACCTCTTGGTGGGAAGTAAAAGAGAAGGTTTCTAGTTTGAATTCTATATTTCCCAACTGGATGACACTTTTTCAGGACAAAAAGACTTTTTAAAATACATGAAAACTGGAGCACTTGGGTGGCTTGGCTGGTTGAGTGTCTGACTCTTGATTTTGACTCAGGTCATGACCTCAAGGTCCTGGGATTCAGCCTTGTGCAGGGCTCCTCACTCAGCGGGGAATCTGCCTGGGGACTTTCTCCCTCTCACTCTGTCCCTCCCCACCCCCACTCACATTCTCTCTTTCTCTCTCTCTCAAATAAATAAATAAATCTTAAAGAAATACATGAAAACTAACAGACTTTTGTCTCTCTGTCCAGGCTTTTTGGGTCAGAGGGAAGGAAATCGTTTGGTTTGGTTTTATTCTCTTTCTTATAGAGGACTAGAGAATCCTTAAAAATGCACACCTGTAATAACACTTGAAATCATGAATATTGGGGAAAGGAAAACAATGGCCGGAAATGGCTATCATTAGGTGTGGCTACCGGAAGTCAGGCACTATTTTACCTAAGTCCTTTCCACGCAGTGCCGTGAAGCTCAGCAGAGACGTCTGGGCTAGATATCTAGTCGAGTGATGGCTGAGGCAACTGGAGTGGACAAGAGCAACTAGAGTTTCCTGAGAAGAGAAAAGAAGGAAGCCCGAGGAACAATACATAAGGTGTTTGCAGAAGAAAATGAGCTAAAAAGGACACAATGAAGGAGCAGTCAGAAAGGACAGAAGCGAGCCAAGAAAGAATGGTATCTCAGGGGTCAAGGGAGAATAAAGATTTCAGAAGACAGCAGTCAACATCATAATGTGTTGCTGGGAGTTCATGGTAACAGATGAAGCAGTGATTAAGGAATGTGATCATTAGGAATGCCACCAGGCCCTCTCCTAGAGCAAATTCACTGGAAAGGCAAGTGGGGCAGAAGTTCTACTTTAATAGGCTAAGGAGAGAACAGGAGGCCAGGAAGTAAATAAAAGTGACATGAGGGCTTTTCCAAAAGTCATGGGGAAGACAGAGTGACACAGGATGACCCCAGAAGGTAGTACAGCACCGAAGGTAAGTCTATGAAGACACAAGAGACAAGCACCTGTCAAGGACAAGCAACATCTTTGTGCAGGAGTGTTTTTAATCATAGAGAGAGCTAAGCTTGCAGCTCTGGTTCCCATTACTTATGAATTTTGTGTGCCAAATGTTCTTTCTTTTAAAGACTATAAGCTTCATTGTAAAGGAACGTGGTTCTTGAAGGATCCTTGAGCTATTACTATATTTTATTTACATGGCAATGAGCAGTGAGCCACTTTCAGCACAAATGCACCAGATTTGTGAATCACATTCAATTTTCCTTTTTCAGGTTAGAAGACTAAGATTTATTCAGAGGAAACAATTTAAAGAGCTGGGTCAATTATACTATCCAGAATTAGCTAAAAGACTCTGGGGAAGAGGAGAAAAAATAGTTTAAAGACAAACCAGAAACAATGAATCATTCAGGTAATTGCTGTCATCCAATCCCAATTTTTAAAATATTTCTTAAAATAGAAACGAGCCTGCCCATGGCTCTGGAATTCTCCCAAAAGGAAACTTCTCATATCCAGCATCCTCACAAAGCACTGAATAAGCCATTGGGAGACAACCTACAAGACCTATAAGACAACTTCTCATTTGTTTCCCCAAAATCCTTATTTCCTATTTTGATTTTGAATAGGACAGAAAGTGTCTGATCTGCTTTATTTTCGGAAGTGGTATCTCCCAAGACACATACTCATTTCCTAGAAGTTCCATCTTCCCTTCAAAAAAATGTTAAGAGATTTTAACCACTGTGCTCATTGCTAGCTTATGGTATAGAATGGTCCAACGAAGACTTGTGCCCTGGCACACATCTGTCTGCTCAGTGGTGTATAGTAAGCATGGACTTTAAAGTCCAAAAGATCTGGTTTTGAATCTTGGTTTTGTCATTTACTAGCTTTGTGAGTGTGGGCAGTTTCCATAGTCTATCTGAGCCTTAATTTCCTTATATCTTTTTTTAAAAAAGATTTTATTTATTTGTCAGAAAGAGAGAAAGAGAAGGCACACGAGCAGGCAGAGAGGCAGGCAGAGGCGGAGAGAGAGGCAGGCTCCCTGCAGAGCAAGGAGCCCAATGCGGGACTCCCAGGATGTGGGATTCCCAGGACCCTGGGATCATGACCTGAGCCGAAGGCAGCAGCTTAACCCACTGAGCCACCCAGGCATCCCTCCTTATATCCTTTAAGAAAACAATATTACTTATCTCACAAAGCTGGGAGGATTAAATGCATCTGGGAGGGTACCAGCGTATAACAACAAGCTTCAAAAAATATGAGTTCTCTTACCCCATTTAAACCAACTCATATGTTTGAAAGCCAACTCCAATTCTATCTTCAGTGGCTTCACGAAGCCCTTTTTACCCCCTCCATCCTCCCTCATTCATTCACCTTCTTCTC
>ML110244.1:0-18873 GCA_003697995.1 Taxidea taxus jeffersonii | reverse complement strand
GAACTCCTAATATACCTGAACACAATTTTGCACTCAAAGATATACAGTTCCTTAATGGATACTCTTGGTTTACTGTGTGTGTATGTGGTATCCCTGATCTTTTAGGCACTGCCTAAGACATACCCCTTTCTTATCATACTCAGCACAATACTAAGCACAGAAACAGTCAGATGGCCATCAAAGACTTAGAATTTAGTGATTTTAGAATCCAATACTACCTACAAATCTCCTAACTCCACTGACTAACCAATTAAGACTCTGAGACTGAAGATGTTAAATGGCTTGCTTGAGAGGGCATATACAGCGTGTTCCGCTGAAGAGGAAACCGGGGTCTCCTGCCTTGCCCCCAGGGAGTCTGCTGTTCTCTGGTGAAAGAGCACCTCAGCGATGTCCACAGAGGGCCTCCCCATGCCTGAGAACTCCTGCACTCTCTGTAGAAAAACACTTCACATGGAATGGGGCAAATACGCTTATCTGCAAACTGACCCAAACTCAAAATCAGGTCTTTGGGCACGTTGCCTGTGAAGTGATCAACTGATGTTCTTTCGCTGCCACCTCCTGGACAGAGTGTGTTACTACACAGATGCTCATTTTCACCAAGAAGTTCCTTCTGTATTTACCCAACCATACTATGTTTTAGGCTCTGTGGTATGCAGAAAACCCAATAAAAATAGCACTCTCAAGAAGCTCACAATTTAGTAATGAGGAGAGACAACACCTAATTTAATTAATTAGTTAAAGCAGTCCTAAGAAATGTGCTACCAAAGAACACTCAGGAGCTCGTACTGAGTGCAGCCTGGAGCTGGGGAAGCAGGGTAGCCAGTGGCTGGTTTTCACCCCATGAATAGAATCTTGTTCAGCAGGGAAGGTGACAGAAGGCCTTTCCAGAATGAAGGTCAAGCACAAAGAGGGTCATAAAAGGAAAAGCATGTTCGGGAAATAGAGTTTTCTACCTGAGTGCATAGAGTGATACGATGCCAAAGACACAAAGCCCAAGAAGAGTAGAGAGGGATGGGTGAGAAGAGCAGAAGTTTAGTTCTGGACAAGCTGGGCTCAGACTCTAGTGAGTGATCTCTCTACAGGGCTGAAATGACTACCCATCCACAGAATCCTTTACATGGCCCAACACAGCACAATTTTGTATTTCGTCTTAGAAAAACAGGTCCTCTGAATATAAAAGATCACTTAGGAAACTTCTCCTCTTGTAGATACGGGAAAACATTTACTTCCATGAGATTCAATGTGAATGTATGGTTTGTAGTATGTAAACAGCTCAATGAGCTAGTCTTTGCATTTTATAATCTCCTGTTCAAAGGCCAACTCAAGGAGCAGTCTAACCTTTCATTTACCTAAACCAGCTTCTCTCTACAATTGTCCTACATATCCAACAATTTTTTTGTTTCATTTATTTAAAATATATTATATAACATTTAAGACTTAAAAAGACACAGAGAATACAACAACCAGGGGTGCCTGGGTGGCACAGTCAGTTAAGAGTCCAACTCTTGGGTTTCAGCTCAGGCTATGGTTAAGGTCCTGGGATTGAGCCCCATGTCAGGCTCAGTGCTCAGCGAGGAGTCAGCCTTCTTTCTCTCTGCCCCTCCCTCCTCTCTAAAGTAAATAAATAAATCTTAAAAAAAAAAAAAAAAGAATACAACCACCACCTATCATCCAACTTAAGAATACATTACTAATATCAGTTGCCTCTTGAAAAGAGAAGCATGTTTCTACTTCTTGAAATTCTTAGTTGTCCTCTGCCACTCTAACCTCTTGAGTGGGATCCTTACATCAGTGTACATGTTTAAATTCTTTAGGAACATGAAGAAACACCAGAGAAGTTCTAAACTGGTTATTCTGAACACTGTACATCCTATTCTTTTTTTAAAAAATATTTTATTTATTTATTGAGATAGAGTGAAAGAGAGCATGAAAGCTGAGAAGGTCAGAGGGAGAAGCGGACTCCCCATGGAGCTGGAATCCCAATGTGGGACTCGATCCCGGGACTCCGAGATCATGACCTGAGCCAAAGGCAGTCACTCAACCAACTGAGCCACTCAGGTGCCCTGTACATCCTATTCTTAAACTCCCGCCCTCTCCCTCTTCTCCCAACCATGCCAGCACCAAAACAAGGTATGCAATCAAGTCAGCTTCCCAAAGGACCATAAGGAAGGGAAGAGCACCGAGAAGTAGAAACACACAACTAGGACATCAAAGCCAACAAGCAAAGACATTTTACCTGCTGCTTCTGCTATTCCATGCCCATTCCTGATGTCCCAACTCAGGATACCAAGTTAGCTCCCAAACACAGAAGGTGCTAGTGAATTATGGCGGGGCTTGATTCAATTCCCCAGAACACAAAGATCAACTTCCTGTGCCTCAGATTTCCATAAAACCAGGAACAGTAAGGAACTCCACTGCCAGATCAAATCGTTCTAGGTGAGAGCAGGTCAAGCTACCTGAGACACACCTTGCCACACACCTGTGCAGCAGCTTCCCAGAAGCCCAATTTTCACAAACAGGTGGCCACTCCTCGGACTGTCCTTCCCTAGTAACCTAGTAAACACCAGAGCTCATTTTATGAGATTGTTACAACATGGGAAAATCAACTGGTAGGAGAGATGGGGGGGGATTTGAGAGAGGGCACAGCATTTTGGTCCCTCCCACATGTCACCAATACAGCTCTGAAAAAAGAACCACTTTATCAAAAGGAGATTAACTATAAAAACACAGCTGATAAGGGCTTTGAGTAGCAGGTGCTGGGTGAATGCTCACTTTACTCTGAAGTGGTTGGGGAACTGGGACAGAACCACTAGAGGCTCTATCGCACCAGGGAACGGATTCTTGTCCTTTCTTTGGAATGCATGTGTTCCGAAGGGGTGAGGGAATGTTTTAAAGCTCCACTCCTCAACTGTTAAGTGGTGTGCTGAGGAATTATGTGACAAATGCCACTGTCTCTGGAAAATGAAGTGAGTTTGTGTCTTAACAGCTGTAGGTTAGCAGCAGAAATACAGGAAAAAGGTAACAGGCTTGGAAATTCAAGACCCTTAAATCTTATGGTAGTAACTCTTAGCAGGCACCATCCAGGTTTTCTTTCCCAGAATAGTTCAGTGGACCTATATGGTCTTAGTGTTATTTTTAAAAAGCTTTTTGGAGACACAATTCACATCCCCAGTTAAGTGTACCATTCTGTGGGTTTCTGTACATTGACAGTTACGTAATTATCAGCATCATCAATTTTGAAACATTTTCATCACCCCAAAAAGAAACCACACACGCATTAGCAGTCACTTTCTAGTTCATGTTTTTAAATATAGATCAACAGCATCATTCTCACTGGCTAAAGGGGACTGCATTGCACCAAAGCTAACCATCACCCATCGCAAGCTGCACTGACACTTTACCACTAATAAAGAAAAAGCAGTGCCAATCACACATGCTTTTCATCACCTTTCCAGCACTTGGTATAACGGTTACTGAAAGGGAACTTTCAGATTTAGACATATTTTGTATCAGCAGTGCAAGTACCTCAGTGGCAGTAACGGAATACCTATGACCAATTCACACATGTGCTAGAACGACAACCAGCAGTAAGACATCACAACCAGCAGTAAGACATCCTGGCTTTAGTGACACTGAAATGTGAAAAATGTTCACCCTAGAATCAACAGTATCAAATAGTGCATGCACGGTCTGGAGCGTCCTTGGTTACAGAACAACAGATACTGACCTCACTAACTAGGCAGGAAAGGAATCACTCGAGCATAATCCATATACACTAATAAGCTAACATAGTAACTCATCACCTAAGCAACCCAGAAACCCCCAGGATGGGGACAGAAAATGTACCTACTGCTATATACATTTCACTCTCTTCCTGTTCTGCAGTCACAGTTAGGAAGAGAGAGAACTCTCTAGCAGAGAAAAATGTAGTAAGTTCAGCTTCCTTGCAGTCTTTTAGATAGGGAGAGAAAAGCACTAATTTTAGAATCAAAGCTGAGAGAGAGTGGAGGAGCTGTGGAATCCCCTTTCTACAGCGCCTTTTCCAATGGACAACTGCCTGTCTTTAGCCTGGAGACAGTGAGATGAGTCAAATGACTTTAAAAAACCATGACTCAGAGTTTCATTACTTGGTTTAAATTTCTAACATTCCAAAGACAATGCCAAATTAATTTGCTGACAGCTTCACATCAGCAGGAATAACTACCTAGCTTATAGGGACCCCAAGGGATTCAAGAAAGTCGATAAGTGTGGTATATATGACTCAGCCAATACTGACTGTATCCTGACCAAGCACAGTCACATGCAGGCTTTCTGGGACAGGGAAACAATTTTAGTTTAGGTTTTTTTTTTTTTTTAAGATTTTATTTATTTATTTGACAGAGAGAGAGAGCACGTATAAGTGGGGAGGAGGAGCAGAGGGAGAAGCAGGCTTCCCGCTGAGCAGGGAGCCCGATGTGGGGCTGGATCCCAGGACCCTGAGTGGAAGGCAGATGCTTAACCAACTGAGCTACCCAGGTGCCCCCAATTTTAGCTCCCTGTGGAGAAAAAATATTTTGGCTGTTTCTCTAAAAAAAGGAAACGGCACCAATAAAAAGGATGTAAAATTCAGCATTAAGTGGGAGTATTTTGTAATCTAGATTTCATTTCTTATTGAGGTTGCATACATTAAAAAAAGAAAGATGTAAAATTCAGGGTTGGGTTGAGAGGCAAAAAGCTAGAGGAGAAACAGAGCAAGAGGATCAAAGGCAGACACTATCAGACTCTAATATTAGCCAAGGGAACTGTTTACATTTTGTTGCTAAGGAAAACTTGGCGCTTTGGAAAATGAACCCAGCCACTATGCTATTGTGACAGCTGCCGCTTGGCTCTGATGCCCCTGCAGAGTTGTCTGCCAACTGCTTGCCACTTGCCCTTTCTGTCCCGATGTCTGCCAGTCAAATCAAGTCCTTTACAATCAGATGACCCTGCTGGTTTCTGTGATCCTCAGGGTCACTCCAAAGACTGGATGACAGTGATTATGGTGCCATGAAGGTAGACTGCTGCATGCTGGGCTCCCGACTAAGATGGATGGGCCCCTGAATCAAAGCCGTTATTCTGAAACCCAAATGAAGAAATGGTTGGTGAGCTCAATGACAAGGGAAAAAGAGGCCCAGGTGACCGATCTCCACTGCGCCTCTGACTCAGGTGTGCTATTAGGCAAATCATTCCACACTCTTAGGGCCTCAGCAATTCCATTTGTAAGAGACGGGAGTTTAACTCCTATTCTTTCCATCGCCTAAAAACAACACATTTGATCACCCTTGACCTTTTCAGGAAAGAAAACCAAAGGAACTTTGTAAATCCAAGATCATGCACTTCTTCAAAGTAATAAACTATTTCAGAAGTCCTGCCCTGAGCTTATGTAGCAAAATCATAAATTATCTAAAATCCTCCAAACCTTGAATCTCTTAACTCTTTTGTTAACTCTTCAGTGACTATGGCCATCTTCACAGACATATCATAAGAAAGACTGTGGTTCAATGAGATACCACCTCACACCAGTCAGAATGGCTAAAATGAACAAGTCAGGAAATGACAGATGCTGGCGAGGATGTGGAGAAAGGGGAACCCTCCTACACTGTTGGTGGGAATGCAAGCTGGTGCAACCACTCTGGAAAACAGCATGGAGGTTCCTCAAAAAATTGAAAATAGAGCTACCTTATGACCCAGCAATTGCACTACTGGGAATTTATCCTAAAGATACAAACGTAGTGATCCAAAGGGGCACGTGTACCCGAATGTTTATAGCAGCAATGTCCACAATAGCCAAGTTATGGAAAGAACCTAGATGTCCATCAACAGATGAATGGATAAAGAAGATGTGGTATATATATACGATGGAATACTATGCAGCCATCAAAAGAAATGAAATCTTACCATTTGCGACGACATGGATGGAACTAGAGCGTATTATGCTTAGCGAAATAAGTCAACTGGAGAAAGACAACTACCACATGATCTCCCTGATATGAGGAAGTGGAGATGCAACGGGGGTGGGAGTTAAGGTGGCAGGAAAAGTAAAAATGAAAGAAGATGGGATCGGGAGGGAGACAAACCAAAAGAGACTCTTAATGTCATAAAACAAACTGAGGGGGGTGGGGGGAAGAGGGGTTGGGAGAGGGTGGTGGGGTTACATTATATGTTTAAATAAAGCTTAAATAAAGTTAAAAAAAAAAAAAGAAAGACTGTGGTTTCTGGAGTTAAATTTTTTTTTTTTTCAAGCTCTCCTTCCTCAGCCCTGCTTATAATGGTAATACTTTATCACTCTGGAACTTTGGAAAATACTGGAAAAGAAAAACAAAACAAAAGAAAAGAAAAAATGACCCTTGGCCCTCTCTGAAAAATCTAAAGTTAAGATTTCCATGTTTATTATTGTTTGGTATCATAATCTATTTCTTTTGTCTCTAGCTCTGTCCATTCAATCATGTATCCATAGTTATGAACTGACTAGAACACACAGAGTGTAAAGCTGAGCCTCATCGCAAGCCAATCGGTATGCACATACCCGTCTACCCCTTCTTAGGCCCAAACATTCTCAGAAAAGAAAAGCCAGCCATGCAGCTTTAATGGCAAGACCTACTCCTCAGTCCATGTGCTCTAATTATACTGCAAATGGAGATTCTTTCTGGAAGATGGCTTTTCCACTGGGTAGGTCTCCCTGTGGCCAGTTTTAAAGCCCCACTTATCCCAGTGCTCACTAATTGTTTCAAATTGGACCTGTGAATGTGAGCTTCAGGCCTTCATCATGGTTCCCAGCAGGAGTCCAAATGCTTCCACAAGGAGCTGATTACAGAGAAAGCTGCAGCTTCAAGAGAATTAGCACCCAGCATGCTCTTTCAAAAGGAAAATTTAGCTGTTTTCAAAACATGTGACATATATTTTTTTTCTTTCAGCTTATGTTTGTCTAGAGGGAGAGATTCTAAATGGCTTTAATTCTGTAAAGGCTTAAATGATACGTTTTATTTGATCAAGTCATTCCCCAGCTGAAAATACTTCAATGGTATTCCAGAGCTCTGAAAACAGAAGTTCAAGTTTCTTAGCATAGCACAACAAAACTCTATATGGTTTGGTTCCTGCCTACCTCTCTAGCTCCACAATTTCCAAAGAATACCCAGTGGGATACCAGTCTTGGGTTTCTGTGAAAAAAAACAAAACAGAACTATTCGATGGACACAGAAATTTGGAAAATGCTGCAAATTCTAACCACCCCCACACTCCCCTTTCCTCACCCAACTCCCCCCACCCATACCCACCCCCGAGAGGAAGGATCCTGAGGCGGCTTTGGAGTAATTCTGTTTAACTTTGTTTAACCATTCTTTCACAAACTCATTTGCCCACAGATTTTTTTTTTTTTTTAAATTTTGATTCATCTAAATCTACTTCACAAAGACACTTTCAGAAATACAACCCTGGGCCTTGCCTTCTCCCTGCTTCAGGCATATTAAACTTGTTTCTTGAATCTCTTGTGTGCCCTCTCAAATACCAGCCTATTACTACTCAGAGTTCACTTCCAGCTGCCTTCAAAATCAGCTCCACTCACCTCCTCTAGCACACCTTCTCTCTCACCCAGTCAGTCTGATTTAGTCTCCCCTCCTCTGTGCCCCCACAGCAATCTATACACATCCTTATCAGAGCACTTAACAACTGACTATATTATTTGATTTGCTTGTTTGCCTTCCCACAATAGATAAATTTAAACTCTCAAGGGCAGGAAAGACGTTTTTCTTTGACCTTGTATCTCTAATAACTGTGCCTGGCACATGGCAGTCTGTCAATAAAGGGTTGGTAGACGGCTTTACATATGTGGATTCCCATTTAAAGAGGACTTTATATAGGAACAACACGTTTCTAAAATATTTTATTCTAGGCACCACTTCTGATTAATTTGCCATTTTTACAGATGTGTTTATCCTCAATACAACTGGTTCACGTCTAGTTATTGTTACCAAATTAAATAATAGTTTGAGGTTTCTGATTTGTATCCAAAAATTCTACTACATAGTGATCTGCATGTACTACTTCTAAAAGTAGCTAAGTATCTAAGAAGCCACATCTGTTAACTTTTCCTCAGAGTGGTTCATTTCCTACATGAATCTGTCTTTGGCAGGCAACTGTTTTATAGAAATCCTTGGTACCCTGGGTTGTCCATGTGTTTCTTCATGGTGGTTTCAAATTGCTTGTGCCTATGGCCTCAGAGTTTCAAGAATGCAGACCTAGTTTCTATATTAAATTCTCGGCTTGGGTCGGGGGCGACTGGGTGGTGCAATGGGTTAAGCATCTGACCCTTGGTCTCAGCTCGAGTCATGATCTCAGGGTCCTGAGATCAAGCCCCACATCGGGTTCCCCACTCAGCATGGAGTCGGCCTGAGATTCTCCCTCCTCCTGTCCCTCCCCACTGTGCATGCGTGCGCTCTCTCTTAAATAAATAAATAAAACAAATAAAATTCTTAGCTCTACTTTACCCATTTATGTGGGTAGTCAAATTTACCCATATATATGGGTAGTAAAAAATTTCCCACAAAAGACTTTTCTGTCCCTGCTCAGACCCTTGAATAGGCGCCATCCTTGACACTTCTTTAGGCCACAGACAAAAAGCACCCTTTTCATGAACTGGGCAGCCTTTTGAGAACTCCAGCTTTATATAGGTTCTTACTTACAGCTCCTCACCTAATCAGGTCCAAAGCTGTGCTTCCTACACCCACGCATGGGCATTAAAATCTGAGGTCCAGACACTGACGTCTGTTCTAGAGGTCTTATACGAACCCTGGGCCATTCAAACCATTCTGGCTTTTGGATTCTCCTCATTTTTGTCACTTCCCAGTTCCCTTTCACTTTTCTAAACTCAACTGTATTTTCCTACATTTACAATCGGAAAGGGGTCCTTATAAATTCACCTACCATGTTGCTGAATGTTTTCCTAAATAAATTTCAAGTCCATTCACTTTTTTCTGTCTCTTTTGCTATTACCTTTGGGCAAGCCACTGTTCTCTCTTCTCTGTCTGCACCTTTCTTCTGCAATGGTGTAGTTACCGGTCCTCTCACATCTATTCCTGTCCATCTTTCCCATGTCCAATTCATATGGACTACTGTAACCAGAGTTTAAAAGCCAGAATTTTAGGAACGCCTGGGTGGCTCAGTTGGTTAAGCGGCTGCCTTCGGCTCAGGTCATGATCCCAGCGCCCTGGGATCGAGTCCCGCATCGGGCTCCTTGCTCGGCAGGGAGCCTGCTTCTCCCTCTGCCTCTGCCTGCCTGTGCTCGCTCGCTCTCTCTCTAAAATAAATAAAATCTTTAAAAAAATTTTAAAAAAAGCTAGAATTTAAAAAAATGTAAGTCAGTTCATGTTATCTTTTTGCTTTTTGGATATTTTCTGTAAGGCTCAGCAATTCTACGCCTACATATATATCCAAGAGAAATAAAAACATAGGTCCACACAAAAACTCGTACACGAATGTTCACAGTAACATAATTCAAAATAGCCAAAAGGTGGAAAGAACCCAAATGTCCAGCAACTTATGAATGGCAAAGAAAATGCAGTATATTCACACAATGAAATAGTGTTTGGCCATAAAAAAGAATGAAGTACCAATACATGCTACAGCATGGATGAACCTTGAAAACATTATTCGAAGGAAAGAAGTCAATCACAAAGACCACATATTGATTCCATTTTTATGAAATGTCCAGAACAGGCAACTCCATAGAAACAGAAAGTAGATCAGTGGCTGCTGAGGTCTAGGGACTGGGGAGATGGGGTGGGAATAAGAGGGACAATAATGAAAGGTATGGGATTTCTTTTTAAGATGATGACAATGTCCTAAAATTGACTGTGGTAATCACTGCATATATCTGTGAATATATCAAAAATGACTGAACTGTATACCTTAAATTATATGGTATATAAATTATATCATTATAAAGCTGTTAAAAAAAATGCTCCCAGTAGCTCATCATGGTTCTTAACATATATATCCAAAATCTTTGTCCTTTGCCCTAAGACTTTGTATTATATAGCTCCTATTTATTCTTCAAGCCTCACCTTAGACTGCTCTTTCCCTCTCTGCCCCAAAGCTATAATATCTTCTCTCAAATTCTCCAAAGGGCGTGCCTGGGTGGCTCAGTCGTTAAGCGTCTGCCTTCGGCTCAGGTCCTGATCCCAGGGTCCTGGGATGGAGCCCTGTGTTGGGCTCCCTGCTCAGTGGGAAGCTTGCTTCTCCCTCTCCTGCTCTCCCTGCTTGTGTTCCCTACATCATTGTGTCTCTCTTCTGTCAAAAAAATAAAATCTTTTTTTTTTTTTTTTTCCAAATTCTCCAAAGGATCAAGCACCTTCCCACCTTAGTGGCTTTTCAAGTCATATTTTCTGGCAGAAATGTTTATCCCCTTCTCCCAGCTGTTATTTGCCCTCTACACTTTGAGTATCATCCTCTTAAGATAACCTTCTCCGATCCTGCAGGAGAAAGGAAGTCTTCTGTAGGCAGACCTTTTGTCATAACAACTCATACTACGACTTCACAGTATATATCACATTATTTAGTGTTTGTTTTTCTTCACTATCATATATGTTTGCCAAGAGCTGAGACTGTTTTTCTCGTTCACTGCTGTATTACCAAGGTTCATCATAGTATTTTGCAATGGCCGATACTCAATAAATATTTTGAACAGAATGAATGCTAGTGGGGCGCCTGGGTGGCTTAGTGGGTTAAAGCCTCTCCCTTCAGCTTGGGTCATGATCCCAGGGTTCGGGAATTGAGCCCCGCATCAGGCTCTCTGCTAGTGGGGAGCCTGCTTCTTCCTCTCTCTCTGTCTGCCTCTCTGCCTACTTGTGATCTCTGTCTGTCAAATAAATAAATAAAATCTTTAAAAAAAAAAAGAATAAATGCTAGTGACTGAGCCCAACAGTTCTTTATGTAATATCTTCTTATTTATCTTGTGCCATTACCTTATTTGTCTAATAAAGATTTATTATCTAATAAATATCTAATATCTCCCTATTATCTTGAACCATTCTAAAAATGCACTTACCTTGATACACCACATTCATGTAATTCAGTGACGTTTTAATTCTTCTATTCTTATATTTGCTGCTTCTTGAGGAATTATGTCCTAGTGACAATATATGGTACACAGTATGTAACCAATAAATATTGTGGCTTAAGTAAAACTTCTAAAACCAAATTAAAGTCTGTAGCAGGTGCTACATTTTGTTTGTAGGTTATAAAAATCCCAGAAGACAATAACTATCTCTCTAGGTTTCTCTAAATAATGGTGCATGCAATGAGTATTTAATAATGCAGTTTGATAAAAAGCCTGATTTAGCCATCCTTTCAGGGATCATGATCTTAATGATGAATTTAACTCATTTTACTTGCCTCAGCCCAGAAGGATTTTTTAAAGGGAGTTTTTTTTTTCACCTAATATTCAGAAAAAATTAATTTTGCATTTAATTCCTAGATGAAACTAATAATACCTTAATTCCATCTGAGCTATTAAATATATAAACATTAAATATTCAAGATTGATTTATTAAAATTTCCTTAGCTGGAAACCAATGAAAAGATGACACTCTGTAATGTGTTAGCCCAGAACATTGACTTCCTTCTATTTTTATATAAAGAAATGAAAAAAGGAAGGAATTAAAAGGAAGGAAAAGAAAGGAAGAAGAAAAACACTATTCAACTCAACATCTCTCTTCGACTTCTCAGAATTTTATTCTTAGAACTGTCTTTACAATAAACATCTAAAAAGTTTAACTCGTTATATCTTGTAGATGATAAAACTTTTTGATTTATTACACATATATACACACTTACAAACATAAAATCTTCTTCCTTTGGATATTCAAAAGAAAATGAAGCCAGACGGAAATTTAAATTTTGATAAGATTTCACTTCTTTTTCCAGTCTTAAAAAAGGGGTAAGTATGGCTTCAGTTTTTAAGTAGATCTGAAACAGCCAAATGGAGGGCATTCTATTTTTTCCACTTTTTCAAGTGAGTGAAAATGTCCCATTTTTCTTGGTCACATTTTCCAAGATCTCCTAATGCTATCAAAAAGTTCTTAGCATCTACCTTAAATCTCTCCTCTGCCAATCATGACTGCTCTCTCATAATTTTTCTTGGAAGAAATTGTACAGTAACCAGTCCCTATCCTTCTACCATATTATCATATACTATTCAGTTCTTTTTCTGGTATTTTTTAACTAATTAAAATGATATCCTAGCTTTATTACTCTGAGTCTTTTTCATGATACTGCTTTTCTTTGCTGTCAGAAAAGTCTTCATCAACTCCTCAGAACAAAAGAAAAGATCCTTCTCTGTACTTCAGGTTCTCCATCACAAAATGGGGAAAATATGCCTGACACTGATTTCTTTTATAAGACAAGTGGAAAAGAGATATGCCTATATTCATAACAGAGTAAGTACCTATGTTAAATAATCAGAAATAATTAAGAGCTTCATCAAAAGTCTTCCAGAGGCAAAACAGAAAACCCAAACTGTAATATAAAGATCTACTTTCGTATTGGGGGAAAGACTTCACACCCACTCCTTTATCTCCTACCTCAAAGCAAAATCCCGCAAATGCAATCAGTACAGAACATACCTCCTCCTGTCCCGGGCTTCAGCAGAGGAGTCTGTTCCAGGAGTGGAGAGCTGAGTGGCAGTTGTAACCCCATTGGCAGTGCTAGGTGGAGGGCGATTAGTGATCACACAGAGCGGGGTGCTAGAAGAGACATTGTCTACTGTTTTCTCTGCTGTTGAGTCAGCCTGGGATTTGTAAGGAGTCCTGAAATCAAAAACACAAAAACACAAGCAGAAAGAGAATGGTCATGCATGCTACATAACAAAGCACTAGCACACAGACAGAGGGTTTGATGTAACTAGAGAATCTTCTGGCTCAGATTTTATTTGCTGGTTGACTGGTTTTTTAAATTCTGAGCTCTTAAGTCTTAGAACAGTATGATTACACATTTAATTTGATATCCTCTGCCCAAAGAGTTCTATCTCATGAATTTCTTTTGAGATTAAAATTTTTAAAAAAAATTAGCTATGGCACAAGGAAGATAGTAACATATGCAAGAGTGCTTTAAATGATTCCTAAGTACCATCTGGTCTCCACACACGCAAACACAGAGGCAGGGCCTCTCCACACACATGAAAACAACACTAAAGTCACTTACGATATTAATCTCCACCTGCCCCTTAATTCTTGGCAGTAGGAGTCTGTGGTAGTCCTCAGCCTAGATTAGATGGCTATCTTCTTGGATTCCAGAGATATTTGATAAATACAACCTCAGTATGTCTAGTTCTTCCTCACCTAGCTCAGCAACTGCTCTCTTTCTATTTAACCAAACGGCCTGATTGCCTGTATCCTTAAGTGTATACATGAGCCACAGAAACAAAAACTATTAAGATTCTATATGTAACCTTAACTGCAGACTCTCCAACAGCAAGCTGTATAATTAAACTCATTTACATGAAAACAAGATCTTTGTTTCTTAACAAAGAGTTGAGAGCAACCATTGGCTCTCCACCCAAAAAGCTATCATTTGTGATGTCACAGCTTGTTGCTGGGGTAACAGAGATCCAAAATTGATATTCACAGAGATGGGAAGAGCAATGAAAATAAGGAATGCTAAAAATCTGGGCTTTTTTTCACCTACTCACAATTATCAGAAATGCTTATAAGTAGCTATAAGCTCATTTTCAAATAATCACATCATTAGAATAAGCTTGAAAGCAATAATCAGATTGTAAAAATCTAAACAGGGTAACTAGATGCAAATATAAAAATAGAACAGTTTTAAAGTGGTATCTAAAAAACACAAGCCATTTCTCCAGAAGCAATTAATGACTCAGAAAAAAGGTGAAATTAAATTCCTCAGGCTTATAAGATGTATGAGTCTAAAGGGCATACCAATAAAATTAGCCAGAAACAAAGCTATAAAAATTAAACTTATCAAAACCTTACCTGACATTCTTTTTAGGTTAGTAACATGTTTTGTTCTCTCTGCGATTTTTTCTGCTGTGGAAATGCCAAGGATTTTATTTTATTGAATTACAGAATAGGACTTGAACTATTATTTTGATATGTGGTATGATTTTGCAAGTAGAATGTTAGGAGTAGACTAGGAAGGGATGCCTGGGTGGCTCAGCCAGTTAAGTGTCTGCCTTCAGCTCAGGTCATAATCCCAGAGACCTGGGATGGAGTCCCACAATGGACTCCTTGCTCAGTGGGAAGCCTACTTTTCTCTCTGCCTGCTGTTCCTCCTGCTTGCACACACCCTCTCTCTCTCTCTCATAAATAAATATTTTTTAAAATTTGCCAGAATAAGAAAAGCTCCAAAGCAGGGGTCAGAGGCTCTGGAACCACTGGGGCTACATTTCAGCCAAGTTAACCTCTCTAGTCTCTTCATCTGTAAAATGGGAATAATGATACTATAAAATCCAGGGGTCTTGTGATAATTAAATAAAATAATGTATGAAGAACACTTAGTATCAAGCTCAGAACAAAACATAAGCTCAGTGGAAATAAAATAGTTAAATAGGATCTCTGACATGCACAAATCCAGGTTCAAACTCTGCCTCCATTCCTTACTAGATATGTGACCTTGGGTAGATGAATAAGTTTTGGGCCTCAGTTTCCATATCTATAAAATAAAAATGGTACTTCATATACTGGAGGCCTCTTTATAAACAATGTATGTGTGCCTGAGATAGCGAGTTGCCTGACCCATATTCATTTTCCTTTTCTTCCTAACAGAACCCATACATTATTGAGGCCAGCATTGTATTTAGTTAAAAATTCACATTTTCCAAAGTCTCCCTGGCTGCTAGAGGTAGCCAGTGAGACATAAGTAGAAATTAATGCTTTGGGGGGAACCTCCATTCAGAGGCCTTCCCTCTTTGTGTATTTCTCCCTTTCTTCCTTTTTCCTGCCTAGAATGCAGTCATGACACCTAGAGCTTCAAAAGCTCTTTTGTGCCATGATGCAACCCGTAGAAATGGAAGCATGATTTAAGGATTGTGAAGCAGAAAGACATTAGGATCCGGGATTCTTTAATGACTTTGAAGCTATGGTGCCAGCCCTGCCTATTTCTGGACTTTCTTAAGTGAGAGGAAAAAAAAATAACCTTTACCATATTTTAGCCTCAATTATTTAGATTTACTGCTACATGGGAGTAAACCAATTGCTCTTGTAATTTTTGTAAGTACCTAAGCCAATGCTTGGCACATGATAGGGTTCAACAAATGGCAGCCGTTACTACTTTTCCCTAGTCTTAGCTCTTAATACTTAAGCAAGTAACCTCTCTGTATTCCAGTTTCTTTATCTATGGTATAATATTTACTATGCCTGTGCAGATGAATTATTGTGAGGATCTAATAAATTTCTACATAATTATACAGTATTATTAATAATAATCCAACCCGAGGCTATCCCTCTGGGCCAACCAATGCTCACCACTTATTTTAAGGAAAAAAATCTAATAAATGGACAAAACTCAATCAAGCACTACCATCAGCAAGTGTTCCTGCAGCAATAAGCAACACTATCATCACTGTTTTTTATTTTCTTAGTGTCAGTTCTAGAAACAAGCCCTTAAGAAGGAGTCTCTTTGTCATACCCCAAAGTAAAAAAGATCTCTGACCATACATACAGGGTCAAAAGCCATAGTCGAAACCACAGCTGAAGTCCTGTTGCACTTTCACAATGAAGCCTTGCCCATGCTACCCCCTTGCTACCCCTTAGATAGAATAGACACCATTGCCCCAGGAATACCACAAATCTAGACAAATTTAGACAAACATAAATCTCTTCCCTCCCACGGTGTTTCCAGCAAAATGCTCTCATTGACTGAGAATTTTCAGAAAGCTATAGGAAGCTTTTGGAACAAGAGTTAGCTTTTCTTCAGATTTGGGTTTGTATCTCATCCTCTGAAAAAAAGAGTAAGTAGAAAAGATTCCTACACACAGTTACTGGAAAATTAATGTAAGTGAAGTATGGGGATATTTTTAATATGTGCTTTCCCATAATAGGATGACCCTTACACAGGAATCACACAAAAGAAGTAATTTTAAATTGATGCCTAAACACCAAGTACCAAGATATATACCCTATGATTATTCAATGAGCAACTGCTGAGTGGCTAATACAAGTCCAAACAAAACATCCTTGTTAAATTATGGACATTTTCACAAGAATTCAAAACTTCCTTCCCCAGTGCCAAAGTCTCTTTGATTCGAATCTCATATGTGCATCTAGAGGCATGAGTTTCGATGACTGTAACTCAAATGGCCCCAAGAAGCCTTACCTGCCATGGTGTACAGATGCTGTAGTGTTTGCACTGATTGGTGCAGGGCAAGAAGAGGCAGGTTGCCACTTGCTGCCCCGAGAGGTAGATGAACCAATGGTAATGGGTGAGGTAGCAGATGAATTGCGATTGGCTGAAATGTAGGGACTTGTGGGGTCACTACTTCTACCAAATGAAGCACTGCAAAACAGCACACAGTCACTTTCTTCAGGACATGCTGCTCACCCACCATTTCCCAGCACCACCTTCCCCCCCAAGATTGTGCATTTAAAAGGAATGTAGACCAAAGAGAGGGTATGGCAACTGGGAAGTGGAGTGAGTGATCAACTCCAGCTAGAGCTGGGTCACTGGCAGCAAGCAGGTATCTGTCAATCATCCAAAAGAGTGAAGGAACATGGAGGAGAGATGATATGCAAAGGAAAGCAGAAGAGTAGTATATAGGAACAGAATAGGGGCTAAGAGATATTAGCAAATAGAATAATTTTATTAGAAAAAGTAATTCCCAACAAACCCCAAGGCAAAAAATCATGCAACCCCAAATGTCTACCTGATAGAGAAGTAGCAGTGCAGAAGCTAAAGTTAAGACCAAGAATTTGGAGAGGTTTTGGAGTAGCAATTTAAAATCAAAGAGTGGAGAAGAATAAAAAAGCTCTGTGGAAAAAAAAAAGTCTCAGAGAACTGTGGTTATTTAGCCTAAAATGTGTCTTGGGAGGATTCAAGGTTTTAAGTCTAGAACATAATAGTGCATGGGCAACAGAAAGCAACTTTCCTTTGTTTCAAATGAAGATAAGTAAGAACCATCTCAATCGAAGCAAAAAATTATTTGGATTAGAATTTTTTTAAAAAGTCTTGACTATTATAGTAATGAGACAAAAGCAGGGGTGACCAAAACAAACTATGAAGCCTTCTTTGGTAAAGATGCATTTTACTGGGACACAGGAAAGGAATTTCTGCCCAAGGACAAGAGATAAACTAAAAGAAAATGGAAAGTATGCTGAGGACTGGTGGAGCCCAAGATGGCCAAATGTCTTCTCACACTTTCTTTTTTAAATAGCAATAGCATACAATTCTTCCCTTTTGAAAAGATCATAAAATGAGATTTTGTATAATCAAAAAAATGCTTTAAGGGTGACAGAGGTTTGGAAATCCAAAGCATGAAGCAAGCTGTGGATCTTTCAAAAAGAACTCATAATTAAGCATGCTTTCCACCCTAAACAGAAGCAGTCCCTTTCTCCTCTGTTTACCATAATTATGCCAACTGTATCTATCTATCTATCCAGATGCTACTCACTCAACCCATGTGTTAATGATCTGGATGGTGAAAAAGAACAACCCCACCACAATGTAACAACATGCTTGGAAATTAAATGCAGCTTTCTCTCTTTCCTAGATCTAGAATGTTATTTTCTTAGAAAAGCTTTCTTGGTCTTGGATGCAACCATAAGGAGTAATAGTGTATCTAGATAGACTAAGACCTTAGCATTGAACACAGATAAGTGATAGCTTCATTGAGCCAAAAACACCGAGTTTGTATATATAATGAAGCTTCAGTAAGATTACCGAACTACCCCTGTAGAACTGAAGACCATCCAAAGGCCACAGCGGCTGTTTGTTTTATAGCTCACTAGTTCCCATGTTCTGACATTAACTAGTTGACAAGATTCCTCCAATCAAGTGGAAATAACTTTTGAACCCAAACACATACTTTATGGCAAAAGGCTGTTTCTCGAGCAGCCAACCAATCATCCATAAAACCTAATGATGAAGCCCATGGCATGAAGAGGCAGCTGGAGGGGTTGAGTAAATGAAAGTGAAGAAAGAATTCAAAGTAAGCAATGAGAGTCAGACTCTTCCACATCAGCAGCAAAGTTCAAATCAAAATACTAATTAAATGTATCTTATGGCTTAATGGCTCTGGCAAAGGTGCTTTGCTTGCTGGCTGGTACATGGCAAAGAAAATAATGGCAGAAAAGAGAATATATAAATGAGAAAAGGGGAAGGAAACCCATGTACCTTCTCTGCACCAAACTTGCGAGTTTCACATCTTGATGGATCTGAGGGCCATTAAAGTCATAAAAAAAAAAACAACTCAAGTCCCTAAATTAACAGGCTTCAATATGAAACTTCTTTAATGCAGTTCAAAACTGTCCCCGTTACCCAACCCCCTCACCACCCTATAGGGTCCCTCCCTTCCTCCCCATAAAAATGTAACCTGAGATGAGAACTACTCAAGTTTTAGAAAAAGGAAAACTAGCTACTGGACAAAGGTGATTTAGATTCAGTCCTGCTCAGGGATTACTAGAAGTCACTTCCAGTTGAAGATTTTAATAGGACTGAGAAGAAAGAGTATAAATTCGGATCTGTCTATGGTGAGAATTTGGAATTAGCTTACTTTACTCTTCAGTTAGAAAAATAAATGTTAATTTAAAATTAGTCAAGATGTTACTCCCAAGAAATCTAAAAGTAATTCATTTTTGATTCATTTTTGTGGTGCTAATTGGATATAAAATGGCATGCAATTATTACCCA
>ML110243.1:15617-68419 GCA_003697995.1 Taxidea taxus jeffersonii | reverse complement strand
TCATGATCTAACCACCTCATAAACACCACACTGGAGGTTAGGATTTCAACACATGAATTTGGTGGGTGGGGGGCACACAGAGACCATCTGTAGCACCACCTAGGTCACATCTAATTTAGGTCAGATCATTATCAAACCAAGAAATTTGATGCTAACTGGGACCTTCAGAAATTGAGAAGTTTGGTTACTGAGTACCAGCTAAGCAATTACAAAGATGTATGGCAAACACTCAGAATGCAGTCCTTGCTGAGCACCGACGACCTTGACTCCTGGAAGGACACAGTGTACTGGAACGAATGCTGGACTTTGAAGCTAAAGATAAGATTTGGACTCCTGGATCAATAGGGAATGAGCACTAACACCTGCTCTGCCCAGCTGACCTGGTTGTTTTGGGCAAAAGAAGTATGGGGTCGGGCGCCTGGGTGGCTCAGTGGGTTAAAGCCTCTGCCTTCGGCTCGGGTCCTGATCTCAGGGTCCTGGGATCGAGCCCCGTACCCAGGCTCTCTGCTCAGCAGGGAGCCTGCTTCCTCTTCTCTCTCTCCTTGTCTCTTTGCCTACTTGTGATCTCTGTCTGTCAAATAAATAAATAAAATCTTAAAAAAGAAGAAGAAGAAGTATGGGGTCAATGAAAAGTAATTTAGATACTGTATTATATTATAAGGAGTTCACAAGTATAAGGTGGGGCCGGATAAAGCCGCATTTGCCGTGAAAGGAGTTCTTTGGCAGCAGAAATACCAATCGGAATAGTGCAGGTTAAAGGCTACATCGTGGCGGGAGAGAGGAGTTGGGTCTTCTTGATTTGCCCTCCCTGCTCTGTGCCCTGAGAGATGATTCTCTTGGGAAGCACCACTTTGCTAGAGATCCCCGTCCTCCAGCTGGGGCCCGGGCAAGAGAAGGAATGTGATGCTTTTGCCCTCAGCTTGTTGTCTGGCAAGCTGTCCCTGGGAAGGGCTGCAATTTTCTCCATAAGATCACACTCCTGTTGGGTGACAGCTTTTCCTCCATTCCATCTCTCACCATCTCCCACGGAGAAGGTTAACTGGATGGAATAGGCCCGGTTAGGGGAGCGGGGAAGTGGGCTGCCAAAGCGAAAGCGGCCGATACGGGAGACATCCATGGTGCTTATGGTGAACGTTGGGCTCAGACCTCTGGAAAACAATGTTGTAGAACAAGCCTTCGGGCTGTCCCGCCTGAGGGGTGAGGAGGCAGTGGTCCCCCTTCAGGCCTCGGAGTGCTGGGACTCCTGGCCACTTACCTTTCCTCATGGCTGCCTCGCCTGCCCACACCCCCTCCAGTCTGCCTTCACCCCACAACTCTCTTCTCTTCCCCCTTGTGTGAGCCATCCCTCTCCTGCCCTGGCTCCCAGACCTGCCATGCACGTCCAGATTAGTCCATCTGGATAACCAGACGTATATAGGACACAAGCCACCTACGCCGGTGGCTTCCTCCTCAAGCACCTGCAGGTCCTCTCTGACTGAGGGCGCCCATGGCCCCTCATGCAGGGCAGGCCACAGTGTTGGGGTGCGGAAGCCCCTGAGAACCACCTTTGAACAAAGACTGAGGGGAGCCCCCATGGGTAATACCTTGCCCCTCAAGTGAAATGACTCCAAAACTCATTCTACAGCTTTTTAGAGGCACGAGCAGAGACACTCACAGAGACAACGTGTTTGTCCACGGTCCCTGTGGTGGTCACCTTCCCTTCCCACTTCCCCACACCCCTAACAGTTCTTGGGATCACCTCCATGCACTCGAATCTTTGTCTCAGAATCTGCGTCTGTGGGAACTCAACCACAGATGATGCCAGATGATCATACCTTGATCTGTGACTTCACCGGATGCCTCATCCCTCCAGGCCCCTCAGAAGCCACCATGGACTAACCTGAATCCCATAGCAGGGTTGCTAAGACCTTTCAGCATGAGGCGGCTGCTCACTGTCCAGCCTCACCTCTCCTGCCTGACCTCCATGTACCAGTTATGCTCGGTGACCTGCAGTTCTTGGAATATACTTCAATCCTCAGGCCTCCGGCGCCGAGCCATGCTCTCTCTGTGCCAGCAACGGCCTTCCCCTTCATTCACTGGTCTATTTCCCACCTGCCTGTGAGGCTTCAGTCTTCCTCTACTGCCCCCCGCAAGCAGGCACCCCAGCTGGGCAGCCTGTCCCTCTTGCATGCTCCCAAACCCATCTGTTCTCCGATTGCCCACCTTTTCCCACTGGACTGTAAGCTCTGTGGTGCAGGAACCTTTTCTCACTTATCTTCAAAGTCTGAAGCCAAGAACCCTAGCTACACGGAGGAGGTTTTGAATAAATGCTTGATGAGTTAATGGGAAAAAAGGAGTAAGTGGACAAAGCTTTTAATTTCGGAAATGGACTAAGACGATTAATTCCGCCAACACAAAGTAAAATAGGGTGAGCATCACGGGAAAAGTCGAAACCACCATGCAGTCTGCCAGAACGGAGAGAAGCGGCCATGCCTTCCCATCAAAGAGGGGAGCTTTGGCTCTGAAGGTCACGAAGGACAGTGATAGCTGGGCAATGGACTTGGGGAGGATGAGGAGCAGGGAGAGGAGGCATTCCAGAACACAACATCCTAAGGCGGGACGGGTCTGAGTCAGCCTGGGAAACAAGAAATGATCTGGACCAGCAGAGGCCGGGTAACTAGCTAGAAGAGCGTTGGGGGGCAGCAAGGAAGGCGCAGATGGGGTACTTCCTCTGACCACGTAGACACAGTCCCAAGACATGTGACTTTGCTTATTGTTCACTATGCCACCCCTCCCCCCAGCACTGCCATCTTTCCTTCCTTCCTCAGCTTCCTCTGTTCATGGGTGAGGCTTCCTGTTAAGTCGTTCTGAGAACTGTGTCTTTCAGAGCCTCAGAGACCAGGAATGCCTGCCAACAAAGTTACCACTAAAGATCACCACTGAGTTCCATGAAGCCATTCCTCGTGCTGCTAATGTGGGCATTCCAGAGCACGCCGAGTGTCCGAGGGGATGGAGTGGGGCAGATGTTCTCTTCACTGTCAGGGGCCCATCCAGGACGTAGTACCCGGTGCCACTCACGAAAAGTAGTGTGTCACTCCACTTTTTGTCGACAAAGCCAAATTGTAAGGAGCGGGGTGCCTGCTATTTAAAGCTGAATTCTGCCGTGAATCATTTCCAGGACAGACTCTTTCACAAAGGGGATCACCATGTTCTTTCATTTTTAAATTAATATTTTTTAAAAAGCCTATATGAGGTAAATGTGCTTTTTTTTTTGAATCCAGAAAAATACATATACATAACTAGCTAGCGAAAGAAAGACAATCAGCATTCATAATAATGACAATAAAATGCCACAAAATCCTAGGGTGCTTTCTGAACATTAAACTACTGGCAATAATCCCTTGTCCACAATTCCAAAATTTGGTAGCAAAGAGTAACCTGGGCTAAGGAGAAGTTATTTATACTCATTTATCTCACTTAGAGCAAATAGTCATGCCTTTTGCTGCAAGCATATGAATGTGTTTGATGACAGGCGGTGCCCTAGTTTCTGTTTGGGGGCATTATATAATATATAGTTTATGTCACTATTATTTGCCCAGAATACAAAATATTTTGAATCCCAGAATGCATCTGACCCAAAGAGCTTCAGGTAAGGGATAATGGGCCTAAGCCTATATAAATTATGTTCAACCTTATTTTACTGTAAGCGTTTTTTAGGGTGTTCCTTTATGAAGTTGGAGTGCTGGCTATTCCCTTTTCATTGCGGGCCTCCTCCCTGTGCCCTCCTAAATCCATACTCCACCATCCTGCCCTCTGCTCAGGGAAGCCACTTAAGCAGATGAGCTCATTCTGGCTGACTCACTTGATGGCTGGTGCAAGGACAGGCTGGAGAACTGAAGGCTGGGGGAGGGAGGCTGGAATGTTTCTTCCCACTGCCTCTGGCTTTAGTGTCCGTCATTGCGCCCTTCCTGCCCAGCAGCCCAGTTCACATCCACAGCTCCAACGCTGTGAACTGGGGAAGACTATCCCCTCTGCTTCTCCTTCAGCTCCCCAGCCCTGCAGACATCTGAATGCACCCACTTCATGCTGTTCTCTGCACCTTACCCACATCTTATAAGAAACCCTTTATTAGAGTCTCTCCATTTCAACCATCTGGAGTGAACACTTGCTTCCTACTGCACATCAGACCAATATAGTGACAAATCAGAGTCCTCATAATGCCCTGGGATATGCCCTGATCTGAACTCAAGAGGCCGTGGTTCACGGATTGGCTAATTTGGTTTTTTCCATCTGAAAAAAGAGCTAATAATGCCTATTTTAGGGTGTGCTGTGATAATAAAATCAGTCACTGTACATGAAAATGTCTAGGCAACTCTAAAGAAATACAGAGTTCCTTGGGTCACCTGGGTGGCTCAGTGGGTTAAAGCCCCTGCCTTCGGCTCAGGTCATGATCCCAGGTCCTGGGATCGAGCTCCACATCGGGCTTTCTGTTCGGTGGGGAGCCTGCTTCCCTCTCTCTCTCTGCCTGCCTCTCTGCCTACTTGTGATCTCTGTCTGTCAAATAAAGAAATAAAATCTTAAAAAAAAAAAAAAAGGGAATACAGAGTTCCAGAACTCTTAAGAAACCAGAATATTCAGTTATTCTGAAAATTCTACCTACCCCCTCTCCCAACTCTTCTGGACCAAAGAGTGTTTGCTTTGTGTCTCAACTCAGTCTGTTAGGTCCAGACTGGGGGGCTTAAACAACATTTATTTCTCCAAGTCCTAGAGGCTGGAAAGATCCAGAGCAAGGTGTCGGCAGATTCAGTATTCAGTGAGGGCCCACTTCTTGCTTAGCAGATAACCCTCATCTTCTCCTTGCATCCTCACATCACAGAGAGAGAGCCTATATCTCTTCCTCTTTGTATAAAGGCTTTAGTCCTGGGGTGCTTGGGTGGCTCAGTGGTTTAAAGCCTCTGCCTTCGGCTCAGGTCATGATCTCAGGGTCCTGGGATTGAGCCCCACATCAGGCTCTCTGCTCAGCGGGGAGCTTGCTTCCTCCTCTCTCTGCCTGCCTCTCTGCCTACTTGTGATCTCTGTCTGTCAAATAAGTAAAGTCTTTTAAAAATAAAAATGAAAAAATAAAGGCTTTAGTCCCATCAAGAGGCCCTCACCTTCATGACCTCATCTAACCTAAGTATCTCCCATAAAGGCCCCCTCACCTACTACCATCCCATTGGGGTTAGGCTTTGAAAATAAGAATTTGGAGGGGGGGAACAAATATGCAATCCATAACAATTTGTTTAGAGCAAAGGATACCTATGATCTGTGATACCAGAAGTGGCCGCAGACGACTTGGAAAAGAAGAGCCCTTCTTCTTTCCCCTCTCTCCTTCCTAGATGTCCATTTGGGGACTCAATAGTTCTTTGTTGTCTGAGCTTAATTTCTATCATCCACTTCAGTGAGTGTCTTGGGCAGAAGCTGATGTGCTTTAGTCTTACACTAATCAATCCACTTTTCCTTTTCTATCTTCTGCCATTTTGTAATTATTTGGGGTTTCATTTTTATATTCTTCCACGTCTTCAATATCCTATCCAGTTTTGGAGCTGCTCTGTCTGCCTTAAAGTCTCATACTTTCCTAAAGCATAAAGTTATAATCTTTAGTAAGAACTCTATCGGTCATGAAAAATCTTTTTTTTTTTTCTTAAGATTTTATCTCTACACCCAACATGGGGTTCAATCGCAGAGCCTCAAGATCAAGAGCCACATGTTCTACCAACTGAGCCAGACAGGTGCCCCTAATACTCTTTTTGCCTACTTTGCCTACTCTCTTTGACTACTTTCTTTTGTCTACTTATCCCGACACTATCTCAAGCAAGAATCTTCTATGCATGGTTTTTACCAATAAAAAATTGTTGCTTTGGCTTTAGAAAAATCTAGATTGATTTGTGTATGTATGTGTGTTTAGACAAAATTCACCAGAAAGATACATAACTCTCTAATCATATAGGCTGGGCCTGATCTTTTCCTGGAGCTGGTCTTTCCAGCACTACATGGCATGGGTGTTCCCCATAAAAGGGAACAATCAACAAGATTAAGTTACTTTGAGTTCTTAATTGATTTTCCAGAACTTCCTCTTCCTATCGCAAAACAGAGCCTTCTGAGCAACACACTCAGTTTAGCCTAATCTTGCCTGGAGCTTTAGTAAACAAGACGCATTCTGGAAATAAAATGACTTCACATGTAAATGACTAATTGATACTTTCAACCTCCCAATAACCCTTATTATTTATCTTTACTGAATCTAGTGCCAAAACAGATTCTGTTTTCATGCTACACACTTCTTCTTCTTCTTTTTTTTTTTTTTTTTTAAGATTTATTTATTTATTGAAAGAGAGAGAGAGAGCACGGGGTAGGGGAAGGGACAGGGAGAGAAAGAATCTTGGGCAGACTCCCTGCTAGCATGGAACCTGATCCAGGACTCCATTTCCTGACCCTGAGATCATGACCGGAGCGTAAATCTAGAGTCTGTCACTTAACTGACTGAGCCACCCAGGGGCCGTTCTGTTACACATTTTGAAAGCCGTTCAAATTCTTTTAATCCCTCGAGTTCTGTTGTACCAAAGATTTGCTAGAAATAAAGAGGACATTCTTATATGATTTAGTGATACTTTGACATGCAAAGATTTGGGTCAGGCTAATCATAGTAATTGTATTTAATCACTATATCTTGGTGTGATTTTCCTTCTTGATAATATATAGTTATACTTCAAAAGAAAAACAGGGTTAACTTCTTTTAAGTACGACATGACATGACACCTCTGTAGTATGTATGGTAACCCACATGTGTAAGCCTTATACCTTACCAGGTTCAGGGCAGGAACACCCACTACTTGCTGTAACCCACCTTCAGGGCTTTACAGAGCAGATGAGTGCTCCCTACCTATGAGTTAAACATAACTGAAGTTCAATTCAGAGGAGGCCTCCCCCCTTTTATCAGGGGTCAGCAAATATTTTCTATAAGGACCATGTAGTAAATACGCTGGGCTTTTCAAGCCACATAGTCTCTGATACAGTCTCTCAGTTCTGCCACTGTGGTGTGAAAGTAATTGTAGACAATAGGGAAGCAGTTGGTCATGGCTGTGTTCCAACAAAACTTTATTTCCAAAATTGGTGTTGGGCTAGCTTTTACCCAGGGTCGTGTAGCTTGCCATCCCCTGCTACATTGTACTGTAATTATCTCTAACTTTTCTCCTCCATAAACCCATGCACTCTTCTACTGAAGATTCTCCACTGCTAAAATATTCAAAAATAAAGTTCAGCCATGGGCAACCATCATAAAATTGATGCAGGCAAGAATCACCAATGGCTTTTAAAGCAAATAGGAGGGTCTGATGAGAAACAAGATACTTTCATAGTCTCCAAATGTCTCCCTACAATCTATTCACTAATCACAAAGGGGAAAATAGCAGGTTTACAGGGAGAAACCTGGCAGAAACCACCCTCCATCAAGTGATCAAAGTTAATATACCTGCTCCTGGATAAATCAACACCATATGCCTCACTTTTGTGGGATTCCTGCCAAAGACAACAAACCTGAATCTAATTGTGTGAAAACATCAGACAAACCCATGCTGAGGGACATTCTACGTAATGTTTGTCTATCCTCTTCACAAATACTAGTCTCACAAAAGACAAAGACTGAGGAACTGGTCCAGATGAAGGAATAGAAAAGAAACATGACAAGTGAACGCAGTGCACGATCTGGGATTTTCTCTTTCGCAAAAGACTTGATTGGGAAGATTGGCAAAATCTGAGAACTTTGTCGCCTGTAGATTGAAGAGGCTTTTGTATCAAAGTTCATTTCTGGATTTTGATAACTGTACACTAGTTAGTTATGTCCTTGTTTTTAGTATATACACACTGAGGTATTTACAGGTAAGTGGGCATCATGGCTGTAGTTAGGGTGACCAGTTGTCTCAGTTTGCCTGGAACCAAAAGAGGCAAGACTTTGTTAAAATCAGGAAGGTCCTGGGCAAAATGGGAGGAGTTGGTCATGCTTGCTGCAAAAGACTCTCGAAAAGTTCAGGTAAGAAATGTGTGTGAGTGTATAAAACAAATGTTGTCGATGTTAACGTTTGGGGGATATGTGTGACAAATCTTTGTCATATTCTCACAACTTTTCTCTGTCTGAAATTATAGCAAAATAAAACATTGAAAGGAAAAAAGCCCAACATGGTTTGAAGAAACATCCTCCAGGGGCACCTGGGTGGCTCAGTGGGTTAAGCCTCTGCCCTCAGCTCAGGTCATGATCCCAGGGCTCTGGGATCCAGCTCCACATCAGGCTCTCTGCTGAGAGCCTGTTTCCCTCTCTCTCTCTCTCTGCCTGCCTCTCTGACCACTTGTGATCTCTATCCATCAAATAAATAAATAAAATCTTAAAAAAAAACAAAAAAAAGAAGCATCCTCCAAAGCAGATTCAGATGAGTCCCGTGGGTCCCAGCAGTGAGTGCTGTGGCCCAGTGTGGAAGCCACAGTGATCAGAGTCTCTGGCTTGTCACCTGTTCCTCAGGTGATAGCTCCCTGGGAGCCTGCTGCTGGAAGCAAGGACAAAAGAAATCCCCAACAACTAACTGGTTCCTAAAACAAGAGTAGCTGGAATTTTTTTCTTTCCTGTTTGTGAGCACCTTGCTCCGACCTTGGGCGTCTGTCTCCTCTCTCAGGACAGAGGCCCATGAGGGTTCTGGGGACCAGAGATGGTGTGTGGACAGCAAGATGGCTAGGATGAAATCCCTATTATCGGCGATGACTCAAAAGTGTGCCTATTCTTCTGGGATCCTAGAGCACCTGTCCTGACTCTGTTTTGCTTCTGTGTGCCCTGAAGAGAGTGGAGAATGGTGGAGTGAGGAGGGAAGTGCCTACATACACAAAAAAGGTTAAGAACTGAACGTCTAACTGGATCCAGCCTCTTCAGTCCTCCTCATCTGCATCCCACTTGCTCACACTGATCCAAGCTGCCCGTGTCTCTCACTGGGCTGACGGCAGTAGCCCCCAGTCATGCTATAGCGACAGCAGATGCTATGATGAACCCGCTTCTGTGCTTGTCACTTTCAGTCTGTGCCAACACGGTAGCCAGGTCATCTTGTTAGTATCTAAATCAGGCCATGCCACACTGTTGCCTCCAATGGCTCCCCGTTTCACTCAGAATGAAGTCCAACCCCCTAACGATGGCTCCAGAGACCCAACCCGGTGCGGTTCTCAGACGGCTCTCCGACCTTATCCAATACTAGTCCCAGCCTCGATGACTCTTCTGTTACTGTGCTGGCCTCTTGCTCTTTCTCAGGCTACCCAAACATTTCAAGCCTCTGGGCACCTGTACTTGCCTTTTCCTCTGCCAGGAATGCTTTTCCCTCACGTAGAAGCCCGACTTTCTTTCTCACCAATTTCAATGCTCTGCTCAAATGACACCTTCTCCAGGAAGTCCTTTCATGCCGCTATGTTTAAAACTGCAAATTTCATACGCGTTCTCTGCTTTACCCTTCTCCTTACCACTTACCACATCACACACTATACATTTAACTTATTTGGTGATAGTCCTTGGCCCCATTAGACTGAAAGCTCCATCAGTACAGAGATTTATTTCTTTTCCTGACTGAATTCTTGGTCCCCAGAACACCTCCTGTAATATACTAGGCACGTAAATATCTGTTGACTAGTTACTGAATGAGTGGGAATGTGTCTATTCAGGTTTGTGCATGCCCTGAGCCCCGAACTGTTGCGTTTGGTGTAGGAAGGCGTGGGCTCTAATATGATTCACAGCCGAGAGCACCTTTGGATGTAAGCACGCCTGTGCATAGGCACTCAGCAGGTTCCAGACTGTTTGAAGGGCCTTCGAGCCCAAACTCTCCTTTCTCTTAAAGGTCCCACCTTACATCCTAGCAAATAGAGTTAAATGCACCCATCTTCCATTTTAAACATGTTTGGCTGAGAATTTTTTAAAGGACTATTACATTTTTGCTTTTGAAATTATATGGTAATGAAGCGCTCGGTGAATTTACAATTGGATCTGAGTTTCATCAGGTCATCGTGTCCACTCAGTTATTTTGAAATGAAATCAAATCTAACCTTAAAATGGTCTTCCAATGTTGGGGCACCTGGGTGGCTCAGTGGATTAAAGCCTCTGCCTTCGTCTCAGATCCTGATCCCAGACTCCTGGGATCGAGCCCCGCATCGGGCTCTCTGCTCCTCGGGGAGCCTGCTTCCCTTCCTCTCTCTCTGCCTACCTCTCTGCCTGCCTGTGATCTCTGTCTGTCAAATAAATGGATAAAATCTTTTAAAAAAATGGTTTTCCAATGCAATGACGTTTTTATGACTATCAGTTCAGCGGTTAATGAAATCGGGATAATTCTACGCTCTGTGGGCATTTATGTGAGCACAGCTGAATTCAGATTTTGAAATGCTCTTTATAAACATTAGAGCTGGTAATTGTTTCTTTGGGGGACTCAGCCATGATTACGGAATCTCACAGTACCCAAGTCTTGGATCCAGAAAATTCAACAGATAAAATGGTCTTGGCAAGAATCCGGGGTTTGAAAAAGGAAGTTTCCCTTCACTGCCTGAGACTCTAGGTCTTTGAGGAGCGGTCCACGCGCGGTGGGCGTGGCTGGGAGCCCGGAAGCCAGGGCTGGACACCCCGTGCTTGTCTTGAAGTCTCTGTCCCCATCTGCCGTTGCGCCCCAGGCTGCGGAGGAGCCACCCTTCACGTGGGCAGGCCTCTGGTACACCCACTTCCCTTCCCTTGGTGACCCCCTCTCCCCACTTCCATCATCTCCTGGGCCCTGGTAGCAGATATGTTTTCACTGCCATTTTATGACCCTTTAGCAGAATTCCGTTGACTCATGAGAGAGAAGATGGGGGATTTTTGTGCAGCAGCTGCACGTGGGAAAACAGATCAGTGAGTCACGTCATATGCCCAGCCCTGCTGTTGTCTGCGCGGAGCATTTTTTAATCGTGTAACCTTCAAAGCTGTCCCTCATTTGCAATGACATTAGCCTTGGTGATTTTTTTTTTTTTTTCCTCGCTCTCTCTTAAGCTGTCAGTTGCTGAGGTCTTCTTGTTGCTTTCCCTGGCAGAGGCACATTTATTTATCACAGGAGAGGTTGGTTTTGAAAGGATTCATGCAAACTTTCTTCTGGAGATGAAAACATGTCATTCCACCCCTGTGCCATCTTCCGAAAACCCTTTAAAACCCAAAGCTACTGACTGTCCTGGTGGACAGATGTCATCCCGAGCAGGCATGGATCATTATGTTTGTTTTTCTCACTAACCCTGCACGACTTTGAACCCACTCTGTAAATAAAAGAGACAGGAGCACAAAACTCTTTACACTTCCTGCCTTCCTCCCAGTGTGCTGACATTTCAAAGCCCCATATGTTTCCCTCAACAAAATTTCATGAACATACATATTAAAAATAAAAACAATTTTTCGGTTATTTCAACCCAAGAGAAGAAAGGCTTCCCGGGGCTGTGAAGGGCAGTTTACAGGATGATGTAATTTTCTCTCCCCCTTTAAATGACAGCAGGCACATCTGAAAAGCTTAAAATGAAGATATGCCTGAAGATTTGCAACCAATGTATGCTTCTTCATTTAGCCAAGTATGTTAGAAATATTCTGCATGAAGCCACAAGCAGAATATAGTTTTAATAAATATTTCCCATTCAAAAATGAACAACCAGGTAGAGTTTAAAACACGTCAGACTCCTAAAGAGTTGAAGTAGACATTTGCCATCTACCTCCCCAGCATGGATTCTTCCCCCACCCCCCTTTGATTTTCCTTGAGGATACATGGTTCTTCCATTCTCACTGGTGGTCAAGATGGGATTGACCTGGCCCCCAGCTCCAGCTCCAGGAATGGACTATAATTGGCTCAAGCCAATCATGCATTCGTCCATTCCTTGGGCCACACAGACTGGTCAGGAATGAGCTCGTGATCCAATCTGGGACAATGATTCATAGTGCTGAACACTTACATTAGGAAAAAAGAGAAAGCTTAAACAAATGCCCTAACTTTACACTCAAGGAACTAGAAGAACAAATGAAGCCCAAAGTTAGCAGAAGAAAGGAAATAACGAAGATCAGAATGGAAATTATAAATGAAATCGAGTTTTAAAAGACGATAGGGGAAAAAAAATCAGTGAAATGAAGAGCTGCTTTTTTGAAAGGATAAATAAAATCAACATACCTTTATCTGGATATACCAAGAAAAAAAGAAAGGACTCAAAGAAAAGAATAAAAGAAGGTTACACAATTAATAAAATCAGAAATGAAACAGGAGACATTACAACTAATACCACAGAAATACAAAGAATCATAAGAGACTAAACAATTATATGCCAGCAAATTGGACAATCTTGAAGAAACGGACCAACACCTAAAAGCATACAACCGACCAAGACTGAATGATGAAGAAACAGAAAATCTGAACAGATCTATTACTAGTAAAGAGATTGAATTAGTAATCAAAAACTTACAACAAAGAAAAGTCCAGGACAAGGAGGCGTCACTGGTGAATTCTACCAAACATTGGAAGAATTAATACCACGCCTTCTCACACCCTTCCTATCTGGACCAGTGACGGAAGTGACAATCACCTGACCTGTATGGAAAAATGCTACAGCTTCTCTGTCCATGGATCATGCTGGGGGTGGTGTGAGGATGTGAGGTGTGGACGGGCTGCAGCAATTTGCTCCCCTGGGGAGAGAAAGCCCAGAGCTGCCAGGAGCCTTTGTGTGGAATCTGGAGGTAAAACTGCTACCACTTTGAAAACTGGAGAGACTAAGAGAGCCAGATCTTCGGGTGGCTTAGACTTACCTGAAGCCAGCAATACCTCTGTACTTCTCAATTATGTAAGTCAATAACTTCTCTTTCTTGGTTAAACCCTGTCTAATTGGATTCTCTGTCATGCGCAAACACAAGAGACCTAAATGATTCAAGGCTGCTAATGCTATTCCTACCCACGCACAGCCAGCATCTAAAGAAACTGAAATCTCCTCGTGAATGTGTTTTTGTTTCTCTGTTATTGTGGTTTCAGTTCACCAGCATCCTGTACACTCTTCCTTTTCTATGTGGAACTTCACTGTATCTTAGAAAACCACCCTTCCCCAACTCTTACCCCCTGCCACCCTCGCTGGCCCCACCGCCAGGCTCCAGCAGTGGACGTGTGACCCGGGCATAACCAATCAGGGCATTCCATTCATGGTAGTGTTTGACTGGCTCAAGGCTAAGAAAACTGTCCTAAGATGGCCAATGAAAATAAGACCAAGGACTTTTATTTTAACTCTCATGAAAAAGGCTGTTGAAGAATTTGCAAGGGGAAGAGGATAGAAACATCTTGGGCATATTTGCACCATCATATTTGCAATGTGAATGTTTATGGAGCGAGCATTCCTGAAAATGAAGCAATTTTAAAAAGACAGAGAGATAGAGAAAGTTTAAGAGACCGTGAGAGAAGGACCAAGTCCTGACAACTTTATCTGAGGCCTGGATTGAGCCATGCCTGAAGCATGAAAAGCAATAACATCCTTCTTGTCAAGGCAGTTTGAGCTGGGTTTTCTGTCACTTGTAGTTTACAATCTTGTATCATATGGACCAGAATTTTTTTTCACACTGAAATAAATATTTTCATTTATTATAATATTCCTATTTTCCCCCAGTGTGGAAGTACAAAAAGACTTAACTCAGAGAGTCTGGAAAACATAAAGAAAATAAAGCAAAATTTGCTTTTAGTACTACAACTCTGAAATTATGATTGTTAACCTGTAGCGTATGTTCTTTGAGTCTTTTCATATGCATGTTTATGGAATTCTGTAACATAATTTCCAAATTGTGTAGGTTCTTTATGATTTATTTAGTTCCTTTTTAACAGGAATCATTTTTTTTCTTCTTTTTAAAAAATTTACTATTTACTATCATGAACATCTATGTTGATAAATCTTTGCACACATCCATGGTCATTTCCTCAGGATAAATGTACATGGTCATATGTATAATAAATTCCTCATTAGGTTGTTTCCAAATTTTTATTATAAATAATGTTTAAATGAGCACATTTATGCATTTCTTTATATGAAATAAACTCCTAGAAGTGGAATTACTGGGTAGGAGACGTGCTTGCTTAAGGCTTTTGCTACAAGTCACCAAATTGCCCTGCAGAGGCCTTTTGAGTCTGTTCCTCTGCTGTCCTGCCACATGATCACACGCACTGGAAATTACTATTGTCCTAATTACAATCAAAATGAACATTTTTTCATATGTTGGTTGGCTATTTGTATTGGTGTCTTCTTTTTCTTTTAAATCTGATCTTATGTATTTTTATGTTTTTTTTTTAAATTTCAGTATAGTTGACACATAATGTTATATTAGTTTCAGGTGTCAAATTAGTAATTTGACAAGTTTATACATTATGCTGTATTCACCAAGAGTGTAGCTCTCACCTGTCCCGTTACATCAAGATTATGGTATCATGGGCTGTATTCCTTATATTCTGCCTTTTATCCCATGACTTACTCATTCCATTACTGGAGGCCTGTATCTACCTCTCTCCTTAACCCATTTTGCTCACCACTACTCCCAGCAGTCATCAATTTGTTCTCTGTATTTATAGTTCTGATTCTTTTTGTTTGTTTATTCTTCTTGTTAGATTCCTTTTATGAGTGGAATCATATGGTATTTGCCTTTCTTATTTCACTTAGCATAATACCCTCTAGTTCCATCCATATTGTCTCAAATGGCATAAGCTCATCCTTTTTATGGCTGTGTAATATTCTTGTGTGTGTGTGTGTGTGTGTGTGTGTGTGTGTGTATGTGAGAGAGAGAGAGAGAGAGAGAGAATGTATGTACACCACATTTTCCTTATCCATTTGTCTATCGATGGACATTTTTGTTGGCTATTGTAAACAACGCTGGATTAAACATTCCTTTCAAGTTAGTGTTTTCATTTTCTCTGGGTAAACACCCAATAGTGTAATTATTGGATCATATGGCATTTCTATTTTTAAGTTTTGAGGACCCTCCATACTGTTTTCACAATAGCTTCACCGATTTATATTCCTATCAACGGTGCATAAAGTATCCTTTTTTTCCACATCCTTGCCAACACTTGCTTCTCGTCTTTTCGATTCTAGCCATTCTAACAGATATGAGGTGATATCTCATTGTGGTTTCCATTTGCATTTTCTTGATGATGAGAGATGTTGAGCATCTTTTCATGTGTCTATTGGCCATCTGTATGTCCCCTTGGGAAAAATGTCTGTTCAGTTCCTCTTCCTACTTTTTAATTGAATTGTTTTTTTTTGTTTTGGTGTTGAGTTGTACAAGTTCTTTATATATTTTTTATATTAACCCCTTAATGGATATCATTTGCAAATATGTATCAATATATTCTATATTTTCTTGATTTACTTCTTACCATCTTAAGGGTTGGAATTGTTTTTCTTTTCCTTCAGGAGTAACTGGATAGATAAGGTAATACCTCATTATCAGACATTTCAGTTATTTTTCCAATGACATTTTCTATATGTGCAAAAAAAACCCCTCTAGGCCCTAGTGAATGCATTTTTGTTGGAAACACCCATTGCCCATTGCTTTGAATTTTTTTCTGACAATTTTCTGTATCATTGAACCGCCATGAATTAAGCAGAATGACTTGAGAGGTACTATTGTGTAGTTATAGTACTTAATTAAAATGGGTTTACAGCCAGACTTTCTGGGGTCAAAACCCAGTCTTATCACTTAGCAGTTGTATGACATTAAATAAACTGCTGAAAATCTCTGTGCATTTTTCTCATTTGTAAAATGGAGATAGTAGTACCTATTTAATAGGGTTTTTATAATATCATTAAGATAAGATGAGTAAAGCACTTGTAACAGGGCTTCCTCATACAAGGTAAACCCTCAATAAACATTAATGATTAGTAACAGGATATAATAATAGCTAAGCCATCTAGAATGTTTACTGAGTTATAAAGGATATAAACAACTCATTTGATCTCCATCAACTCTCTGAAGCAACTTCTTTTGTTATGTTCATTTTATAAATGAAGAGACTCAGATGCAAAGGGATTAAATAAATAAGCTAAAGTGTCCTTGTTCCTGTATGGAACTGGCACTCACACCTGTCTATATTGCCTCTGAGAGAATATAGAGGACAAATTCTTTACATTTTTAAAAATATTTTTCATTTAAAGACCATATTTCTGTCATAAAAGGAAAATGTCATTCCCATTGTTGGTAGAACTTAACATTCTAAAAGAATCAAAGAATCACTTAAAGCTTATGCTTTAAGCTTTGATTTAAGATTTGATTCTAAAAGAATCAAAAGAAGCACTTAAAGCTTATATCAGAGCAATTTTGTCCAGCAACCTAAAACATAGGTAATGATGACAGCAATAATGAAAAGCAGGATATTTAAAACAATTTAAAACTTATGTATACTAGTGCCCTCATTGTCTGCTTATAGTGCTTAAAGCTTATTTAGAAAGTAAAAACATGAATGGCACTACTATTGTGTTTTTAATTCTAGATCAGAAGACTGTTAGGATAATAGGGCTGTTACAATCCTAAAATACTTCTTAGTGTTCTTCAGTACACCTTAAAAAACACTCACTTTGGAAGTCATTGTTATAGTTGATGTCCACATGAATTTGTTAGGCACGCTTCAGCTGGATATTCAACCACCTTAACAACAAAATCCAGTAAAGCTTGGCATACTGACGTTTCAAGGTTTATAACCCTGTTGGTAGGCAGAAAAGACATTGCTGTTTCTACTTACTGAAGATTAGTGCCCGGTGTTGGGGAGATGTTTATAATGGCTCTAGGTGTGGGTGGTGACGTAGATGGAGAGGACAAAGTGGAGAAAGCAGCTCAGAGAGAAATGTTATTAACAATAAAAGATAAGCCCTTCAGAGAAATAATAATAGTTATGAAATAGGAATGAACCTCCCAGTCATGCAGTTCAGCCTCCTCCTGAGAAAGGGGTAAGGAAGCCTCCCCCTTTCAAATGGGTTACATAATATTTCTTTTTTCCCTTAGAAGTTTCTACAGCCTCTTTTATAAACTGTTAATGTGCTTATTCAATTGTATTGTGCGGAACGGTAACTAATTTTTAACTTGAACCAGGGTAGCTTGAACTTCCCATCATAACTCTGGTCAATCAGGACAGACAACCGCTCATAAGCACTCTCTCCCCACCACAAGTTCTGTCACAATAACTCACGAACAGAAAAACTGAAAATACTTTATTTGCATTTAATTGAAATAGCTTTATATTTTTTAAAGATTTTATTTATTTGATACAGAGAGGGAGAGCACAAGCAGTGGGAGCGGCAGGCAGAGGGAGAAGCAGCTCCCCACTCGCAGGGAGCCCAATGCTGGACTCCATCCCAGGACTCCAAGATCCTGACCTGAGTGGAAGGCAGTCGCTTAAACGACTTAGCCCCCCAGGTGCCCCTAAAATACTCAGCTTTAAATGTATTACTATTCAAAAGATCTCTCATCTTAGTGACTAGATCCACCATTTGGGTCAAAAACATGAGATGGGCACCCACCTACTCACCACTACCTCCAAGCACATGTTTTTGAGGGTTCGGACAATTCCCCTGGGCTTGGAGATGGACAGAGGCCACTCAACACATATCTGCGGGATAGTTAAAAGAAAGAACTTGGATACAGTTCCTCTGAGACCTCTGGCAGCTAGTTTGATGTTTGCAGGTTTATGGGATAGGATGGAAACTGCCCCATGCTGCAAGTCAGAGTTCTTCAGTCCTGGTTCTTACCAGGTAGGTGGCACCCGGGAGAATTAGCATGCACACCGAGCTCGGGTTCTTCTTCCAGAAACTGGCAAAGAAAATCAGCGGTCTATGTGTGTGAATGCAAGTAGTGCCCATTATGATCACTGCTCCCAAACTGACTTAATATGCACCGACCAGGAATATTAAGTTGGCTTCCTAAGCGGTAGCCTCATCTGCCTTAAATGGAGGCAGTTTGATTTGTGAACTCTGGCTTGGTCTGAAGTAGAGGCTTCTGGCAGTTTCTCCAGAAACACACTATGGGATGAAAAGAAACCACAGAAATATCCACGGCTGTTCCACACAATTTTGTGGCTGTTGCTTTTTGGCTGAAATCATTGGAATCAAATGGAAATCATTTTGTCATTCCAAATCATCACTGTATTAGCTTTTGCTTAGGCAGTGGAATACTTGATGGAACGACATTTTAAAAACTCCTCTTACAGAACATTGCTTCTCGAGTATACAATGTCCCAGTATAAAGCATTATTGTCAAGTAGTTAAAAGTGTGGATTCTGGAGGCTGACCACCTTCAGATCCTGCTTTTGCCACTTATTAGCAGTGTGATGTTGGACAAGTTACTTAACCTCTGTGCTTCAGTTTCCTTGTTGGTAAATAAGACAAGAAAAGTACCCACTTTATAGGATTTAGGGAGAATTTGCTTAATTAACAAATGGAAAGAACTTAGAATATTTTAAGTGTTGTGTTTAGAGTTAGCCCTTAGAACAGTGTTTGGCAGTTAGGCACTGAGCAAATGTGAGCTTTTACATTACTGTTTTAAAGATTTTATTTATTTGAGAGAGTGCATGAGGGAGCACAAGCTGGGGAAAGGGGGATATGGAGAAGCAGAGAAGCAGACTCCCTGCTGAATGGGGGGCTCGATGCAGGGCTCAATCCCAGGACCTGGAGACTGTGACCTGAGCTGAAGGGGGATGCTTAACTGACTGAGCCACCCAGGTGCCCCTACATTACCGTTTTAAATGGTAGAGGCTGTGATGCAGAAGAGTGGGAAGAAAGAACAGGGCAGGGAGGGAGAATAGGACAAATCCATGTAGTTTATATTCACTTGGTCATTATACCTACAGCTTTCATCAAACCGATTATCTTTCTGGAGAGCTCCAGACTTTGCCTGGGCATCCGCAGATGCCCACAATTCAAGACTGGAAGGAAACACAAAACTCAAATAACAGGTAATTAGAAGGAGCTCATTTTGAAAAATATGTTTGCTTTTTAATGGAGCTTTAAATGAGCTCCTGGGAAGGTTATTATAAAGTGCATGCCCGTACCAAATGTTTTAATGGGAAAAGCCTTATTGCAATTCAGTTGTTTAAACTACACAGGCCATGTCTCTCCAGGGACTCAGTTCCCGCTGTGGGAGTTAAAGTTCTTTTGAATGTCCCAAGGTATTCCCAAACTTCACACAATCACATTTTAGAGCAGGAAGTTTCTTTAAAAATCATCTCCTCCTAAGTGATCTTTTATGGCTGAAGAAACAAGCCCAAGAGGGGTTAAAGGATTTGCCTGAGGCCACTCAGCAACTGGGGAGGTAAAACCAAAGCCACTTTCTTAACTCCTAGCCCAGTTCCTTTCAGGTAATACATCTGCAATCTCAACAGAGAGAGGAAGATTGGCAGCGTGGGAGGGGGTGGTTGTGCTATGCGCAGTTGGGAAATTTTCCAATTTTCCCCTCCCTTTCACAGGAAAAAGGATAAACTGATCATTTACCTGCAGAGACAATTCTCATTTAGCAGAGAAATTATCAAGGCTCAGCAGTGACTCATCAAACGCTCAAGATCAAGATTTATTAGAAACAGGTATGATTTTCTGTTTATTTTTACGTCATCAGGACTAAAACCTGTTGCTGTGTTGGATCCAGGCATCACTTGGTGATGCCTGTGGACAAAGAATGTGGCTGATTACCTGGTAGGTGGGGGTTTGCACTCCGGGAATTAATCTAGGAAGCAAGGTAGTCTGACATAGGGCCAGCCCAGAGTTTTCCACTGGGACAGGATCTCAGCAGGCCTAAAAAAAAAAAAAAAAAATCTTAGCTTTTGGCGATTCCTTCTGCACTCAACAACACTGTAGGAAGATTCCGTGATTTGGGCTATTTCACCCAGTAATGGTTTCCCATCCCCACCCCTAACCCTAGCGTAGCCATGGTCCACAAAAGAGATTTCTGTAAGAAGTTGACCATAAGAGTAACACTTAATTTCACATTTGAATTTGGAGGGAAGATTTACATAACTGTTTATTCAACTTGGCAAGTGCTTGCAAACCCCCCTGTTCTGTTCTACCTACGAATAAACAATACTTACATGCAAATGTTCAACACCCACGTTTGGCCAGCACTTTTGAGCGTGGTGGGTCAGCGTTCCAGCAGACACTTGGCCCGAGAGTTCTCGGCTCCCGTCTTTAACTTGGCCTGGTTATCCTGTAGTCACTTGAGTTATAGGAAGTGCATGTGACATCTGCTTTGGCAGAACAGATGTTTCTATAAAACTAACTTCCACTCTACATTTGTCTAATGTGTAAACAAAACTGAGAGATAAGAGAGAGGTCCTTGCAATGAAGTGTGGGGCCCTCATGGAACTCTCTGAGCTGTGCAGTGTTTGCATACTCCCAGGACGTTTATCCCCTCTGACCTCGGTAGTTGTCTTCTATTCCTGGAGATCCCCTAACCACCAGATGACCATCATCCTTCTGCAATTCAGTCATTGACTCAAGTTTTTGTTTGTATCTGCAACCACATAGAACTAGGACACGGATCTGCGTCTGTAGCCTAAACACCGTTTAAGACTTCAGTTTTGAAAAACACAGTGACTGCCTATGAGGTGAGATATTTCACAGCTGCTGGGATCACCCCAAATCCCCTCCACAGTCCCCTTCTCAAAGTGACTGGTGCCTGGAGTTCCGTCTGTGGAGACTCATCCTGCCATAAAGTAATTCACCTGGACGGTCCAAGGAGGCTTCGGACCCCTGTGAACTCTTGAAATTATACCCAAAGTTTGTGTATGTGTGCATCTGTCTATTTCTAACTGTAAAGAAAGTATCTTTAGATGTTTGTTGGTACCCCAAAATGTCAACAACCCCACAAAAGTGTAAGAGTGATTGCTTTTTCTGATAAGATATTGGAAGTTATTTGCCATTAGTGGTACATGAAAACATAAATTTTATATTTCACAAAGAAAGCCAACTGAAAACCTTGCCTAAGATGATTTCGAGGAGAAAAAAACCCCAATAATTTAATTAACTTTTTCCCTAGTTTTCTTTCAAAAAGAAAATATCTCTATTAGTGAGAGAGATTATCCCAACACGGATTCTGCCCTTCCCTCCTTAACTTCAAAAATAACGTCTGAGCACAGGACAGATGATGATTCTGAAACTGATTCTGGAAATGTTGTCTCTTAGAGTAGGAGTGGTCAAACTTTTGTAAAGGGTCAAGTAGTAAATATTTTTGGCTTTTCAGGCCACATGGTCTCTGCCAAACTACACAACTCTGCTCTTGTGTGGAAAGCAACCATAAACAATATGTAAACAAATGGGAATGGGGGTGTTTCAATAAAACTTTATTGACAAAAACAGGTGGTGGGCCAGATTTGGCCCATGGCAGAGGGTTGTTGATGCCTGTCTTTAAGTTTCAAGATGCTATGGAATAAAAATGATAAGGCTCACATATCCCAGGTATGTAATATATACCAACTTTAAGCTACTTAGCAAAAAAAAAAAAATGTCTGACCTTGTTATTCTGTTGGTCATTGTATTGGAATGAAAGTAATTTTAACAAGTATTTCTACATGCTGGGCAAGCCACGGTGATGTTAAACACCTAACGGTTAAAATCAAGAATTCCACATGTCAGATTTTTCCAGGGCATAAGACAAAAATAAAATTGGATTATTTAAAATGTGATTTGTCTTTCTGTGCAACTCAAGGAAATCAGATTTTTGGCAAATGACACTACGGTAAAATAATCCTTTCACCCTAGGGCCTCACTCTGGGTGGGAAATCCCTCCCTGATCCTCCAAAGGTAGCCTTCTGTTTTTTCTAGAAACCTGATATCTTTCAGAATCACAGTCTTCTGACATTGCAAACACACGCTGGCAGTCCCTGCCAGGCTGCAGGCTGCTGCTTGTCCAACTGGGGAGAATGCTCCAGAAATCTGCAATTGCCTTCATTTCCCAGGCAAAATGGTGGAAATGCTGGTCCTCTTTTTACTTTCCACATTTGAAATAATTAGTTGTTTTATCTTCTTGTTTGATACCTAGTTTCGCCTGCTGCCTGGTTAGAACCTTTCATATCTGTACAGTAGCACATAGGGAGGCTTAAACAAATGAAATAAAAGGAAAAGGTGGGATGGGCATCGGAGAAGCCAGAGGGAAGTCAGTCCAAAGGCTATGGATGAGTCCATCAAAACTGAAATCACTTCCCTGGCTTGAAATATACTCCCTGAACATTAGTGAGTGCTGAGTTACCTGCAGGAAAACAATCAAAATATAATTGCGTAAGTTCTGCCCATCGTCCTCGAGGAGCTGAATCATCGTTGCAGACACACAGAGACAAGCAAGGAGAGATTTTCCTTGCTGGCAAACAGATTTTTTTCTCTAATTTTTTAAAAATATAACTTTGTTTTATTTAAATTCAATTAATTTCCAGTGGATTGTCAGTTTCAGAGGTAGAGTTCAGTGATTCATCAGTTGAACACCCAGTGTTCATCACATCACATGCCCTTCTTAATGCCCATCACGCAGTTACCCCATCCCTTCACTCTCTCCCCTCCAGCAACCCTCAGTTTATGTCCTATTTGTATATGGCTTTTATGATATTGAGGTATGTCCCTCAATATCATAAAAGCCACATACAAAAGCCGATATTGAATATCATTATCAACAGGGAAAAACTGAGACGTTTTCCCCTAAGGTCAAGGACATGACACACATTATAGTTCAACATGGTACTAGAAGTCCTAGCCTCAGCAGTCAGACAACAAAAAGAAATAAAAGTCATCCAGATCATTAAAGAAGAACTCAAACTCTCACTCTTCACAGATGACTTGATACTTTACATGGAAAACCCAAAAGACTCCACCCCCCACGTTGCTAGAACTCATACAGGAATCCGCAAAGTGGCAGGATATAAAATCAATTTACAGACATCAGTTGTATTTCTGTACACTCACAATGAGACAGAAGAAAGAGAAATTAAGGAACAGATTTAAATTGACACCAGTAATCAATAAGAGTTTCTGGGTGGCTCCGTTGTTTAAGCGGATTTCGGCTCAGGTCATGATCTCAGGGGCGTGACCTCGAGCCCTGCATTGGACTCTGTCCAATTGGACTCTGGGCATAGAGCCTGTTTAGGATTCTTTCTCCTTCCCAAAAAAGAAAAAAGAAAGAAAAACTTGACACCAGTAATCAGACTTCCCAAATGCCAAGGTAGGAGGTGGCACAACCGAGAAATCAGGGAGGCAGTGCCTGTGCAAGATTCAGGAGGGAGGAAAGATATTCTCTTTGCTTTTACAGTCAGGCTTTTGAAGCATAATTTATAAGCAGAAAAATCTCCCTTGTCAGTGCCAGTTTCTGTGAGTTCTGACACATCCAGTCATGAAACACCATTTCCATTGCCACCAAAAACTGACTGGTGCCCCCTTGTAGGCCACCTCTGTGGCCACTCCCGGCCCCTGGCAACTGCCAATTTGCTTTCTGTCCCTCTAGTTTTGCCTTCTTCAGAATGGCAGATAAGTGAAATCATACAGTGGGTGGCAGGGGGAAAAAAATGAGATTTTAATCTCGAGAAAGAGGAGCTTTTTGGAGATCAAATGTCTCTAAAGCACCTTGAGACAGATGGGGCAGTTGGTAAAGGGAGCTGGTGCCATGACAGCTTCTGTGGACTGTGGGACTTCTGCTTATAGGTTATTTACACACAGCTCTCCTTAAAGAATACTTGATCGTGTCACATCCTTACAGGAAACCTCCAATAGTTTCCCATTGCTGCCAGGATAAAGTCCAAACCGTCTGACGTGGCTTTCCAGGCCTTGCAGGATGTGACACCCATTGCCTCCTCCAGCTCTGTCTTTCCCCATCACCCTCTATTTGTCCACCTCATAGTCTGTGCGCTGGTTGCTCTGCACACACTCTGGTTCTTCCCCGCTGACTTGCCCTGTCTCACCACCAGGACTTTGTACATGCCTTTCCATCAAGAGCATTTTCCCCTGACCCCGACCTCTTTGGCTTCCGACTTTGGCTTCCTCTGGAAACACTCCCTGGCCCTCCCAGTTTGGTTTAAACATCGTTCTCGTGGACTCCGACTCTCGTATCCCTCGTCTTGGTGCTTAGCAAGCCACATTGTACTTGCCTGTTTCACCGTATGTCTCTCAAGCTATACTATAGACTCCATGAAGCCCCAAGGGAGTGGAAGTCAAGTCTGTGTTACTCACGGTTGTAATTTCAGCACCTAGCCTAGTGCCTGGGACACAGTGGTTCCTCAATGAATATACTTTCAACTGAGCTGAAGAGACCAATACAATTTGGACGAGGTCAAGGACGAAGGAGAGGTTTCTTTTAGCTGGGGTGGTGGGGGGGGAGCCAGGAAAGTGGTGAAAAGAGAAAGTCAAGAACGCCTTTGGGAAACACTTGGCTTTGGAATTGGGCCCTTGTCCACCAGTTACTCACCTGTTGCCTCGCAGTCCCACCTGCCCTGCTGTATTGTGCTCTGGAGAGGCAGGGCCAGGTGTCTGAAAATGACATTTTCCAGACTCTCTTGCATCTGGGCACAGAGGGAAATCCACAGGCAGCCAAAGAGTCCTGCTTGTGCTCCGGGAGTGAGGGGGTGGGTTGCAGGAGTTGCAGCAGCGGGGGGTGGGGGCAGGATGGGGGGGTGGGGTTCCAGCAGAGGGGGCCCCAGCAGAATGCCCCATCTCAGCTGCCACAGCCTGGTCCAGGTGGCAGCCCTCTGGCCCATCCAGAATGGACCAGTAGCACAAGCAGCAGGTGTGGATTCAGGGCTTTTAGCCTGAGTGTGCTTAGCTGTGGCTTCTTTTATGCTCCTTCAGCCCCCTTCCTCCTCTCTTTTGCTCTTCCAACCCTTCTGGCATCTTTGAAACTGATTCCTTGCAATTCCCTGTATTTGAAACACTTAGAGTGGTCTCCTTCTTTTTTTTTTTTTTTTTTTAAGCTTTTATCCATTTATTTGAGAGAGAGGCAGAGCATGAGTGAGAGGGAGGCAAGTGGACTCCTTGCTGAGCATGGAGTATGACATGGGGCTTGATCCCAGGACCCTGAGATCACCACCCAAGCTAAAGCTGAAGTCAGATGTTTAACCGACCAAGCCACCCAGGTGCTCCCCTAGAGTGGCTTCTATTTTCCTGTCCAAACGCAGACTAATTTTGCCTTGAAATCAAGACAAGGGGTAAAGACGGAAAGGCATTCTGTAAGGGAGAACTGCCATGAGGAGAAACCCAGAGGTGAGAGAGGTTGCAGGGGTATTTGAGAAATCGTCCAGTTTGGCTGGGGCAGGGTGATCAAACAGGAGAGAGGTGAAAAGAAAAGCCATGGAGGCATAGTAGGTGTATGTCGTGGAAGAACTCAAAGACTGGGTAGAAGAGTCTGCCCTGGTTTTGATTAATAGAGGAGATTCACTGAGGCCTGCAGCCAGGTGCTGGGACTAGAGCTGTGCTTGAGGAGGCTGTTCTGTTTAGTGGCGAGTGTGACAAGTAGGAAGGAGCAGAAGGATCCAAACCCTCATAGAAATATAGTATTTAGAGGCTGTGGACTGGGTTGGATGAGATGAATGAGAGAGGAGAAATCAAAGGTTACACCACAATTCTCCCCCCCCGTTTTGCTGAGAGAAAGGTAGGGGTAGAGGAGAAGTGGGGGAGACAGAATTAAAGTGACTTGGAAGCTGTGGCAGGTAGAAAAGAATCAGCCTCTATAGCACTATGAATCTTCACCTGTCATCTCGTTTGATTTCAATTCCAGTTTTCTAGCTCTTTCCTCTACACTGCTCATTGGCATTGGTCTGCAACTTGGCAAAGAATCTGGGTTTATATAACATGATTTGATAGTCATCTGCATAGAAGAGAGAACCAAAAACATAATACTGGATGAGATAACTAAGGGTGAGAGCAAGGGAAGCCAGGCCCACAAGGATGCCTGTGGGCAGGTGGGTAGGAGGACGAAGTGTTGGAGGTGAGACAGAGGAGGTAGAAAAGTAGCAGGCAAGTAGGTAGCAAGGGGACCAGGAGAGTTCTGAGCCTTCATGAAGACTTCATGAAAAATGGGACTTGCCACAATAGTCACCTCCTGCAAGGTGTTAAAGAGAATAAATGTTGAAGAAAATTCCATGGGATTTACAGACATCAATTTCAATGATATAATAGGGACAGAATCTAGGTTTCTAATGGCTAGGAAGTAAGAAAGTGAGAATGACCCATTTTTCCATCCTCTTGGCCCTGTTGGCATCCATTTCCTGTGCCTACCACAGAGCCCTTCCCTCCCCACACCCCCAGCGAGGTGCCCATGAGCTCCCCGTCCCTCTTCATCCAAGTCTAGGACAGGCCAGCTGTTGGAGTCGTGTGTACAGAGCTGGCTCCCTGACCTGAAAGACTGCACTTCATGTAGACCGTACCAGCCTCTTGTACAGGCTCAAGTTATCTATCAGCATCAGGGAGTGATGCTTAAATTTGTAGATTAAGGGCGTTTATAGTTAGGCTAGGGCTTTTTCTTAACAATGTCAGCAATTTATTACATTAAGGCTAGTCACCTTCCATAACTTCACTAGAAACAGACAGAAGAATTATACAATCCACCCTTGTTTTTTTTTTTTTAATAAGTGTATCCTGTCTCATGTACTTGACATTCACGCAAAGTCACCAAACCACATCCACGCACACGAGGAAGTGTTGAAAGCTGCATCTCTCACAAGCCCCCGGTGAACTTTCTATATCGTTGGCAAGACTCTCTATGTCATTGGCAAGAGTAGGCCACGAAGGGAGCAGGCAGGCTTCCTGTGCTCTGGTGGGCTCACGGAAGCCACGGTGAAAATCTGATGATTTGCAAGGGTTCCAAACCTTGACCTAAATTGCCTCACAGAAATCCTTTAACAAATCAGAACAGAGCACCTCTCGTAGCACCAAGCAAGAGGAGCTCAGCTTTCAAAATTCCGGTAAGTTCTGCTTTGGGGATAGGGTATACTTGACCAACTTAGACCTTTCATATAATACAGAACCCGCTTAGTCTAAACCTAACTATGTTCCTGATAAAATATCGGCCTTCTCAATTACATTCTGTATGAACAAACATGCCTGTGGAACATCCAAACAACGGCACAGTAGGTGGAAACAGATGTCATCATTTATTTTAAGATTAGTTTATTCAACAATTGAAAGGAGGAATGTTGCTTATTCTACACAACAGCTTGGGATCTGAATAGGTGACTTGTTATTTAAAAAAATATAGGGCTGTCAAATAGTTTTCTCGATTTCTAAAGGAGCACCTAAATGTGTAATTCGTTGTTGTTCTGCCATACAAACAGAGTGGGTTTTTCCTGAAACTTGCCGTAAAAAATTATGTTGCCCTAAGATAGCATATTTTAAGGTAGTTTAAAAAATAAAACAAAAAAGGGGCGCCAGGGTGGCTCAGTCAGTTAAGTGACTGACTTCGGGTCAGGTCATGATCTCAAGAGCCTGGGATGGAGCCCAACCTCAGGCTCCCTGCTCAGCGGGGAGCCGGCTTCTCCCTCTCCTTCTACTGCTCCCCCTGCTTATGCTCCCTTGCTCTCTCAAATAAATAAATAAAATATTTAAAAATAGAATAAAATAAATCCCTCTGAATTAGTCTGAAACAGCCCAATTTTATTTTTCCTAACCCCCAATGCCGACAGCAATAAATACTCATGATTGGGATCTTTGAGTATGATGTGCTAACAGGGGACACTAAAATCCCAGTTAATTTCCACTGTCGGTCTTGAACTGTTTTTTTTTTTTTTTTAGAATGTAAAATTTTAAACATTATCTTCCTCCAAGTCATGTTGCTTTACTTCTGTCTTCAGTTATAAAGCACGTGGGCAGGAGGATGCGGGAGGAACACGGATGGTGAGGTGGGTTTGAACTCCTTTTCCATCACCCTCCTTTAGGACAAAATAAATCTGAGAAAAACGAGCCTCTCCCCTTGCCGGCTGCACTTCATCACCTCCCATTCACATCCCAGCCCACTGCCATCTGGCTTCCCTTCCATCCCTTCATTCAGACTGCTCCGATTCAGAGGTGACCAATGTTTCCCTACTTGCCGAATCCAGGGACCTATTTTTAGGCCCCTTGCCCTTGCCCTTTCTGCGGCATTGGACACAGCAGGGCAGACCCGGGTTTCTAGACCTGTGTGCCTACAGTAATGGGTAAACCTGGGTCCGGCGCAGCCCTAAGAGTGGACCCCTGTCACGTGGTGGGGGCTGGGTCATGTGCCCCTTCTAGGGGACCAGCAGCTGCTCATCTCTGGCTCCATTTTGGCCACGGAGACCTGTGGACCCAGCATGGTTGAAATCTCTTGATTTGTTTTTTTTAAGCTTCGTTTTTGTGAGAATGTTTCCAGTTTTTAGATATTGCCTCAGATTTCCGAGATGTCTGTGGGACCAGTAAACCTCTCTGCAGATCTGCCTCCTAGTAGAAGATTCTCTAGTTTTGTCAGCTTCTGGGCCTACCTCTCTCTCTCTCCCACCTGTTCATCTCTGCCTTGCATTTGCTCCCCCCCTCCACACACCTTTCTCATGTTGGGGCTCCCTAGTCTTCCTCCTTGGCCCTCTTCTATCTTCTCAGCCTCTTGGGTGATGTCGTGAGCCTACGGCTGGCTCCTTGGGTTTGCAAGCAGGGTGGCTGCCCAGGAGCCCACGCTCAGAAAGCCTCTGTGCTTGGGTTTTAATGCTGTGCAGCTGCTGTCTTGAAGTTCTCAAAATATCTTTGAGTGTGTGTCTTGTGGGTGAAGTCTGATGGGACAACGGAGCATGTCCCACAGGCTTGGCATCTTAGTTCTGTACAATCTCTCCTTCCTCTGCCTCCCTGGGAAGGGTTCTTGGTCTCCTTCCCTTCGACCTTTTACACCCCTGGGTCCTGCCTTCTCCTTCCCCCACCCCACCATCCCTCCCCTCCCCTACCCCTGCCCAGACTGCTGCTCTTCACCTGATAGGGATCTGAGTGAAGGTGTGAGGAGAGTTGAGGTCACAACCCATGGCAGCTTGGGGCAAGGCCCAACAGCAGTGGCTGCCCCCCATCCCACCCCCCACCAATGTTGCCAGCAGCACCACTCCTTCAGTGGGCCAGTTGGATAAGGCCAGCCCCTCACCACTCTTGATCCAAATACCTAGCCCATCCTGGCACAGAGGTTGTGATACCCTTGGGGTTGCCATTCTGCTGTGGGTTGGGACAGCTGGCCTGTAGAAAGGGGAGATGCCTGATTTGACTTCCTGGCTCCCAGCTGAGGTGCGGTACATTGGCCTGGGCACTGGCGACAGGGGGAGCATAGCAGCAGTTTGGTCCAACCGCAGGATGATTTGCCAGTCCGGGGCTGGAAGCCCTGGCACCTGCTTGGCCCTGAAATTGCCCTATGAGTATCCCCAAATCCTTTGGGACCACACTGTGCTGCAGGGGAAGCTCTTCTTCCTCCTTCTAACTTCTCTGGATCTGGCTTGTGTTCATTTCTTCTGACCAGCTTGAGTCACCTTCCAGGGTGACTCAATTTCAAGCCAAGAAATTACGTTGTGTAATTGTAGTGATTCCAAGTTAAATGTTCTGATGTTTACACTGAGAACTGGCATTGCACACTATAAAGATTCATGGCAAAATTCATTCCAACAAATTTAAATTTCTATTTATTTAGAACAATATTAAACAGTAAGTTAAAACCTCCATGACATGTTGAGAGACTATAGAAGAAAGGGAAACTCTCTTGCATTTTAAGCCTTAAGTATATTCCATGACTTTCATGACACGCTTTTCCTGCTGTTTGAACAACGGGCCCACATTTTTATTTTTCATCGGGCACCATCAATTGTGTGTTTGGGGATGTCCAGGCCCTCTTACGCTGATGGCTCCTACCCCTTGTCAGCAGCCTGGACCTGCTCTTCCTCTCACCAGCCACGTTTCTGAGGGTACAACAGGCCAGGGAGCTGGAAGCCTTGTAGGACACTGGCAGGCAATGTGTTCACATCTGATCTCATCCCCCAAATCAGCTTCTCCCCTTCTGCTTTCCTTTTCACCTCATGAAATTTCATCTCATCACTCTCTCGTCACAGAGTAGGTGCTAAACTGAATGAATGAATGAAATTTCGGAAACAGTTTCCATTCTCTCCCTTCCCTCAATTTCCCACATCCAACTGGTCACCAAATTCCACCTGTTCTACCAGACATTCCAGGCCCTCCCCTCTCTCCATGCCTGCGTAGGGTATGTGCTACCTGAACTACCTATTTCCTACCTGTTCAAAACCCAGATCATATATTACCCCCTCCAAGAAGCCTTTTTGTGATTGGCCAGGCAGAATTAGTCACTCTTTCTCCTGTGATGCAACAGCTTGTTTTTACAATATTTATTATGCTGTGTTGTAATTATTTGCTTCTATGTCTGTTTCCTGCCTCCTAATCTGTGAGCAAATAAAAGATAGAGTATATTTATTTATCTGCATGTTTTTATGCCTAACATAGTATGTTGGAGACTCTCAGTAAATGAATAAATGGTACAGGAAAAATAAGAAAGAATTTACAGGTACCAGAAAAAGCAGATTCTTACAGAGGATAACCCTATTTTCTAGGGATACCCAAGGCTGGATGGGGGCAGAAAATGAAGGTAGGCCCCATATCTGGGTACCTAGATGTTCATTTCAATCACAGACGTGCCATAAAGATGAAAAGGGGGATGAGAAGAAACAGGAAAAAATTCTTTGTCACTGGCAGACATGTGATGTAATAGAAATCACCGAGTTATAAAATAATCCCCGTATTTAAAAAAATTTTTTTTGGAAAGTGTTCACATGACCCTTTTCATTTTTAAAAATGTTTTAACATACAAATAGCTGTCCATGATTATTAGTACATATACCTAGATGGGCTTGGAAATAAGTATGTACCCATGAAATCATCACCATCATCTACGCTGTAAACTTATCACCTCCAAAAGTTTTGCTCCTGACCTTTTATGACACTGCTGCTGATGATGATGATAAAAAAACTTAACAAAGGGTCTACCTTCTTAGCAAGTCTTTAAGTATATGACACAGTATTGTTAACCACAGCTGCTATGCTGTGCAGGAGATCTCTAGGACTTACTCATCTTGCATAACTGAAACTTCATATCCTTTGACTAACACCTCCCTGCCCACCCCTCGCCCAGCCCCTGGCAACCCCCATTCTACTCCACTCTCTTCTTCTAAGAGTTTGACAATTTTATGCTCATCATGTAAGTGGTATCATGACACTATTTAAAGCTTCATGCTTATTTTTTTTTAAGATTTTATTTATTTATTTATTTGACAGAGAGAGATTACAAGTAGGCAGAGAGGCAGGCAGAGGGGGTGAGGGAAAGCAGGCTCCCTGCTGAGCAGAGAGCCTGATGTGGGGCTTGATTCCAGGACCCCAGGATCATGACCTGAGCTGAAGGCAGAGGCTTAACCCACTGAGCCACCCAGGCGCCCCAGCTTCATGCTTATTTAAAAAAAAATACCAATGCCATGTCCAAGTAGATTCCTATCTCCCCAAATGTTTTAGTCATGCCATACATTTGGTTGAAACTCCCCTATACTCATTATATGTTTTTCCCAGTGTCTTACGAATAACCCACCCTCCACCAAGGTTTCAGATGTAGGATTAGATTAACTTGAGGAGTCAGAGAAAGGAGGTGTGGTGCCGAAGCACTCTGGTGGAAAAAAAACATAAAACGAAAAAAGTTGTGCTGACACCAGAGACCATTAATAACATAAATTACATTGTTATCAACATTAAATATGAAACCTGGGATAAGGTCGATTTTTAACCCGAACTTTAAATATTGGTAATAGCAGAGCAGGAGTTCTTTAAGGTTAAAAATGGAATCACAAAGGGCACTTGGGTGGCTCAGTGGGTTAAAGCCTCTGCCTTGGGTCATGATCCCGGGGTCCTGGGATCAAGCCCCGTATCAGGCTCTCTGCTCGGCAGGGAGCCTGCTTCCTCCTCTCTCTGCCTGCCTCTCTGCCTACTTGTGATTTCTGTCAAATAAATAAATAAAATGTTTCTTTTTAAAAAATGGAATCATAAAAAATTCACTAAAGTCAGGGTAGGTATGGTCCACAACTCCCTTGAAATGCAGGAAGTTGTTTTAGGTAGGTTAGTACTCTCTTCCAATTTAAGAGGTGAGGCTATCTACCTTTTTTTTTTTTTTTAAAGATTTTGTTTATTTATTTGACAGAGAGAGAGAGCACAAGCAGGGGGAGCCGAAGATAGAAGGAGAGGGAGAAGCAGGCTCCCCACTGAGCAGGGAGCCCACACTGGGGCTCCATCCCAGGACCCTGGGATCACCACCTGAGCCAAAGGCAGATGCTTAACTGACTGAGCCACCCAGGAGCCTTGAGGCTATCTGCCTCTTTTTGGGCCGAGTAACAACAAACTTTGATATGATCTGAGCTGGAGGCTTGATAAAATAGAAAATGCTTTAGCAATTCCTAAATTAAGTCTTTATAGCTTGATTGCACTGCTTTGGAATGTCTGGGTCAAATCATCTGGGGTGTCTATTAAAAATGCCACTACTAAAGCCCCATTCCAGACCCACTAAATTAGACTCTTTGGAGGAAAGGCTGAGGAAACTACACTTCTAACATCCAAGGGATCAGTAGGTACTCCAGATTTTAGGAAAACCCAATTTGCAATATAAATACAATAATTTTTGATGGTCCAATAAAACTTTTCATCTCTCTTTAACAACATTGGGAAAATAAGTTCTATCTAAGTGAGTTTTCCAGAAGAATTTCATTTCAGTATACCCATGTAAGTCCTGGAGCTTTTAATGTTTTAAACATTTTAATGAAAGTCCTTCTAAACTGTGTTATATAATGCACCATCCTCTCAAAGAGAATACATTACACAAATAGGGCATCATTATTTGGTGACTTAGGATCATTATTACAAATATCTGTTATTATAAGAATAACTTAAAAAGTTATGAAGCATATTAAAAAACTGTCTGATCCTCCACTAAATGCTCCAGCTGGCTGTGTTTTTATGGTACTGCAATAGCTTTTTCATGTTTTGTTTAAATAATTTTTCTGTTTTCTTTCTTGCTGTCAGGTAGCTTTTATTAATTGTACCATCACTTTTTTTTTTTTTTTTTTACTTTATGCGTCTGTCTTTAATAAGCTTTGGGAAAGCATGAGGAACTCTTTATGAGTGAACATTTTGTGTGGGTGCAAGGATCAGTTGGGATGCTTTCAGGTGTAATAAAAAGCCACAGTTCAGACTGGCTTAAACAATAAGGGAATTCATTATCTTCCATAAAAAAGCATCCTTGTTTTACAAAGTTGAAATCAAACTGTATATACAAGTTTTATCCTGCTTTTTAAACTTATTATATCAAGACCCTTCCTATGTCATGAAACTCTTCATAAATACTCTTACACAAAACATTTCACCATATTAATTAATGCGACCACTACCGGTGCGGTGTTTTTCTCTATACCAAGCACAGGAATGTGAGGGAGATGAAGTGGGGAGCAAGAGTAGGCTGGTGCACAGTGTCTGGGAGCTCCCATTCTAGTAGAAGTTTGCCATCATTTATGTAACCATTTTTTTGTTTCCAAAAAGTTGTTTTGTAATGACAAATAACATTCTGATAAACATGTTGCTTAATTTGGGGTTTATTTCCACAAGAGTAGTCTCTTATTTATATATTTATTTAGAGCATGAATAGGGGGAGAGGCAGAGGCAGAGGCAGAGGAAGAGAGAAAATCTCAAGCAGACTCCCCAGGGAGCAAGGAGCCCAGTGAAGAGCTTGATCCCATCAACCTGAGATGAGGACCTGAGCCAAAATCAAGAGTTGGATGCCCAACCAACTGAGCCACCCAGGCACCCCGCCACAAGAGTAATTTCTAAAAGTGAATTATTGGGTCACTGTTAAGCTCTTGTTCATATATATATATACACATGTATATATTTATATTTATATTGAGGGTTTCTTTGTGGTAAGATACACATAAATTAAATCTACCAGTTTGAACTCTTTTGAAGTTTATAATTCAGTGGTATTAGATGCATTCACAATGTTGTGCAAAAATCATCACTAACCATCTCCAGAGCTCTTCATCATCCCAGATGGAATTTTTACCTATGAAACAGTAACTTCCCACTTCCCCATCTCCAGACCCTGGAGACTACCATTCTACTTTCTTTCTCCATAAATTTGATTTTTCTAGATACATCATCTAAATGGATTACATAGTATTTGTCCTCTTGTTTCATGTAGCAAAATGTTTTACAGTTTCACCATGTTGTAGCATGTGTCAAATTTCATTCCTTTTTAAAGCTGAATAGTATTCTTTTTATGTATATACAGCATTTAAAAAAATCTCTTCATCTGTTAATGGACATTTGGATTGTTTCCACCCTTTGGCTCATTGTGACTTATTCTATTTTAGTTTATTTTTTATCTTATTTATTTTTCAAGATTTTATTTATTTATTTGAGAGAGAGGGAGAGTAAGCACGAAGAGGAAAAGAAAGGCGGGGAGAAGCTGACTTCATGCTGAGCAGAGTCTTACTTGGGGTTCAATCCCAGGACCCCAAGATCATGACCTGAACCTAAGGCAGACACTTAACTGACTTAGGCACTCAGGCACTCCATATTTTTTTTAAAGATTTTATTTTATTTATTTTTTTTAAAGATTTTATTTATTTATTTGACAGACAGAGATCACAAACAGGCAGAGAGACAGGCAGAGGGGGAGGGGGAAGCAGGCTCCCCACTGAGCAGAGAGCCCAATGCGGGGCTCGATCCCAGGACCCTGAGATCTTGACCTGAGCTGAAGGCAGAGGCTTAACCCACTGAACCACCCAGGTGCCCCTAAAAAAGATTTTATATGCTTATTTTTTGGGACAGAGAGTGGTGGGAGGGAGGAGCAGAGGGAGAGGGTCACATGGACTCTGCACTGAGTTGCATAGCCTGATGTGGGACTTAATCTCATGAACCTGATGTCATGAACAGAAATCAAGAGTTGGTCGCTTACCAGCTAAGCCACACTGTCACCCCTTATTCCACTTCTAAAATGGACTATACCTGGTTAGGTCTACTGACAGTATTTAAGTAATTCTTTTTCACAGTTTACTTAACATCATTATATTTTTAAACTGTGTTAATAGTTGGGAAAAATTCTCAGCATTGTTTTAACTGGTATTTCTCCATTTATTGGACATGTATACAATTTCCAGCTGTTTATATTTCCATTTTTATGAAATGTCTGTTCATATTTTCACCCTTTTATATATTAGAATCTAAAGATTTTTCTTACAGTATGAGTTTTTTTAAAATACAAGGTAATTTTCCTATTGTCAAATTTCCTGCACATTTTTTTCCCACTTTATTTGAGCCTCTTCATTTTGGTTTGGCTTCTTTTTGTATCTAAAGAATATTTTACATTTTAATGGAATCAAATTTATCAGTATGTTTGTAAATTATATAATTCATTTTAGGCTTAGAAAATTCTTTCCTCTTAAGAGCATATTTCTCCACTGATGTTTTGCATTCAACACTTTATTTGTCTGGAGTTAGGTATATGGTGTAAGATGACTGGCAATTTGTTTCCTTCTAAATAGCTAAACAATATCTATGGACACTTTTAATTGCTAGTCTTACTTCACCTTTCTGCTATGTTTGACATTGCTAATCATTCCTTTTGGAAAGTTTGTCTATCTTTCTATCTCACTCTCTCCTGGTTCTCCTTGTACGTTTTTGTATTGGTTTTCAGGCCCCTTCATTGCACCACCTCTTTCTCTACCTGTTCCTAAAACTGATTTCAACTCTTTATTCCCTTCATGTTGCACATTCTCTCTGAGCAATCCACCTCTTGGATCTATATGCAAATGATACCCTGCCATTTAAAAAAAAAAAAAAATCTTTGGCAATAAACTCCTGCCTGGATTCTAGATCTCTGTGTTCAGTCCTTAATTCATTCAATATTCACCAAATAGTAATTGAACATCTACTCCACCAGGCACTTCCCTGGGCTCAGAAGATAAAAATGCCCACTCTCATGGAATGTACATTGTTGTGGGTAAGACTGACAATCCAGCAAGTACATACAATATCTATTTCTTTTTTAGGTAAGATAAGAGCGATGAGGCAAACGAATGCAGGCAAGGAAGTTAAAAACTGTCTGTGGGCAGATGTGGGGGTTGCAGTTTTAAACTGAGTGGCCAGGGAAAGCCCCACTGAGAAGGGGACCTTTATGCAAAGAGCTGAAGGAGACAGATGGAGCAAATGTGGTTATCTGTTTGAAGAACATTTCAGAAGGAGAAGCAAATGCAAAAGCCCTGAGGCAACGGTGTATCTGGTTTGTTCCAGGAGGGGGGGAGACTCTGGGACTCCTCCAGATTAAAGAAGAAAGAGAGAAATAAGATATGAGGTCAGAAATGTAATTGGAGTCAGATAACACAGGACCCTGTCACCATTTTATGGCTTTTACTCCAAGAAAGATGGGTTGTTTGAGAAATACCATGGTCTCTGGCAGATGTGTTGAGAATAGAATTTGGAGGACATAGGCAGAATAGGGAAGCCAGTCAAGAGGCAACTACAGTAACCCAGGCAACTCAACTTGCTTGGCCCACAGCAGTAGACGTAGAGGTAGTGAAAAGTGGTCAGATTATTTTTCTATTTCAAAGGTCAAGAGGATTTTCTGAGGGACTAGATGTTGGGATGAGAGGAAAGGTCTCAGACATTGACTGCGATGGGGACTGTAAAGAGAAACTGGTTTTGGAGAATATATCAGAAGGATAGTTTTTGAACATGTGAATTTGAGATGTTAATTAGATATTCAAGTGGAGATGTCAATATGAGTCCAGAGTTTACAAGATAGCTCTGAGCTGGAGAAATGAGTTTGGGAGTCATCAAAAGATGATGGCATTGAAAGCCATGAGGGGCACGCCTGAGTGGCTCAGTGGGTTTATCCTCTGCCTGCAGCTCAGGTCATGGTCTCAGGGTCCTGGTATCGAGCCCCGAATCGGGCTCTCTTCTCAGGGGGGAGCTTGCTTCCTTCTCTCTTTCTGCCTGCCTCTCTGCCTACTTGTGATCTCTCTCTCTCTGTCAAATAAATAAATTAAAAAAGAAAAAAAAAGAAAGCCATGAGAGCGGATGAAAGTACTAGAGAGTCAGTGTAGGTAGAGGAGAGGTTTACATTCTGTGCTCTGGGAGCTGTGTCATACATTGAAATTATTACTATATTTTTGCACCTGCACGTATCAAGGACATTTCAAACTAACTCTATCTCAAATTCTATTGTCTCTCCCCTTTCACTCTCTAGTTTTTTTTTTTTTTTTAAAGATTTTATTTATTTATTTGTCAGAGAGAGAGAGAGCATATGAGCACAGGCAGACAGAGTGGCAGGCAGAGGCAGAGGGAGAAGCAGGCTCCCTGGCGAGCAAGGAGCCCGATGCGGGACTCGATCCCAGACGCTGGGATCATGACCTGAGCCGAAGGCAGCCGCTTAACCAACCGAGCCACCCAGGCATCCCTCACTCTCTAGTTTTATGTAGAGAACCACCATTTTGATAGAACAGAGGAATTTGAAAAAGGAAAGGAGAGTAAGCTGTTATATAGGTTTAAGTTCCCATATGATTATTAAAATCACACAGCCAATTTCACTTTGAGCTTCCTGGCAACCGAAGAATTAATAGCACTTCTCAAATTCTCAGAAGCCTTGTTGCCATTGTTACTTCTTCCTCTTATTTAAAAATAATACGCTGCTAGCTTTCCTAAAGATCCCTTGCCACCCATTTTTGCTCCTGTGTGTGTACATCACTACGTCTTTTCTCCATCCGTCCAACCACATTGCTCATTAGGTAGAAATCTGCTTTTAGGTTTAAATCTTCCAAATTATAATAGGGTATACTCAGAGTTTTTGAACTGGTTTGATATTAAAATGTACAGACACACACACACACACAATGAGTCTGAGGCCATACAATGCCATGGTCTATTATTCAATTATTTACACGCTATTGTTGAGCAAAATATGGCTGTCCTTCAAAGACTGCATATTTACTCTTAAGATTTTACTTTATCCATTTAGTAAAAGTTCAGATGATATTATTTCGATTAGAATGCCTTTCTCTTCCTCTTTGTCTAGTCTCTTTTTAAAAAGATCATTTATTTATTTATCTATTTGAGAGAGAGCACATGAGCTGGGGGAGGGGCAGAGGGAGAAACCAACTTTCTGCTGAGCAGGGAGCCTGACAGGGAGCTCAATCCCAGGACCCTGAGGTCATGACTTGAGCCAAAGGCAGATGTTTAACTGATTGAGCCACCCAGGTGCCCCTCTAGTTAGTCTTAGATTTGGTAACAGCTTCTTGTCCTTGAAACCCATATCAATTATTATTCCTATAAGGAGTCTTCCCTAGCTCCCTGGCAGGCTGTATTTAAGGAACGTTTTATTTTCACCAGTATCATCATATTTTTCTTTAAATATTTATTCATATGTCTCCATTACGAGATGAAAAGCTGCTTGGGAGCAGGCATTCTCCGTTTTTTAACCTCTGATGCCCTGCAAGTAGCACAGTGTCCAGCATTAGTAATCAATTAATAACTGATTGATCAGTTGATTGATTAGTAATTACTTAGTAATTGTTTTATTAGTAACACAAAGTGTGTTATTAATTAATGACCTTTGCAAACGAAAGAGTTTTAATTAGTACATGGAAAAATTAAGACTCTCTTTTTGTTGGGTGGACTTCTGAATCTATATCATGTCAACTCTAAGACCTTACTCATTTTCCAGATCTTAGGATCACCTAACACACTTATATCTGCAACTTTTGGTTAGCTCTGAGGGTAAGTGAAATTTTCATTATTTTTATTACCAGTTCATGTCTGGTATCATGTTAACAGAAGGTTCTTTTAGGGATTATACTTAGATCTCTATTGCTTTTTATGCCATATTTTCTGTTACTTTACATTTGATTGCCTATCGGGTGCCAGGACTATCTCAGATATAGTATTTACTCATTTAAACTTCAGGAGAACCTTGAAATTTAGCTTTGTTATTTTATTGGCCTTTTTATGGGCTGAAATTGTGTCCCCCCCTTAATAAATTGAAGTCCTAATCCCCAGTACTCCAGAATATGATCTTATTTGGAGATAGGGTTTTTCCGGAGGTAATCAAGTCAAACTGAGGTTCTTCAATTTGATTAGTGTCCTTAAAAAATGGTGACATTTGGCGACAGACATGCATAAGAGGGAAGACAGGGAGAAGATATCCAACTATGAGCCGAGGGGAACAGAGCCTTCTTTCACAGGCCTCAGAAAAAAACAACCCTACTTGACACCTTGACCTTGGACTTCTAGCTTCAGAATTGTATGACAAATTTTTGTTGTTTAAGCCACCTGGTCTGTGGTACTTTGTTATGGCAGCCCTAGCAAACCGACATAGGCATATTTGGTTTTTCAAAGGCAAAAAATGTAGACCAATACCAGGGTTGGTGGGTTTCAAAGACTTTTGATTTTATATTTTAGTACACTCTGACATCTCAAACTTTGGGTGAGGAGTGCAAAGTGTGTAAACCTTAACTACTGAATTCCCCTTAATAAAGTCTCTTTGGATCATTTGATCATTGGTTGAACTACATTCCTCCTTTGGAATTGTTTAAATATTTATTTTGTACTACTTCTAAGGGTAGTGAAGTCTATAAATTTGTTCCTTGCTGTGATAAGTACTATTTCTTTTATTTGTACCTGTTTAGTGCATGAAGAATAATAGAGGAAGGATACATTTAGAGAACATGTGAATAATCTTGTGGCATTAAATTCAATCTATACATTGGTGGCTCCTAAACTGAAGTCTCCAGCGTGGGTTTTTCCTCTTGACTCCAGGATCGTATACCACACTGCTCACTGATATTTTCGCCCAGATGCCTAATGGCATCTCCAGTTGAACCTACCCTAAAATGAGCTTCTAAACCTCTAACACCACCACTACCTACCTCCAACACAGTCTCCTCCATGGGAGGTACATCCATTCTTCCAGTTGCTTCTGGCAAAAATTTCAGCCTTATCCTTCATTTTGCTCTCAACGTTGTACAATACAACATTGTATTTTGTTGGCCTAAGCCTGTTGATTCTTCCTTTAAGATTTACTGAGAATTCAGGGTGCCTGGGTGGCTCAGTGGGTTAAGCCTCTGCCTTCAGCTCAGGTCATGATCTCAGGGTCCTGGAATCGAGCCCCACATCAGGCCTCTGCTTGGTGGGGAGCCTGCTTCCTCCTCTCTCTCTGCCTGCCTCTCTACCTACTTGTGATCTCTTTCTCTCTCTGTCAAATAAATAAATAAATAAAATTGTGAAAAAAAAGGTTTACCAAGAATTTCAACCACTTTAAAGCATCACTTCTGCCACTATTCTGATCCAAACTTCCAATCTGTTGCAGGAGGCTCCTAACTCTTGTTCCTGTTCTCACTATGATGCAACTAGAGTGATGCTATAACAAAATATGTCCATGGATGTGGGTGGGGGATGGGCTAAATAGGTGGTGGGATTAAGGAGAGCACTCGTGATGAGCACTGGATGTTGCATGAAAGTGTTGAATCACTATATTGCACACCTGAAACTAATATTACACTGTATGGGAACTACCTGGAATTTAAATAAGAAGTTAAAAAAAAAAAAGAGCAGAAAAAGGATGTCCGAAGGCATTAACACTATCCAAAATCTTCCATTGGTTTCTGAACTCATTCTGAGGAAAAAGCTGAAGTTCTTACCATGACCTGTAACACCCTCCATTTTCTGGTCCCCATGACTTCTCTTATAGCTTCTACTATTCTCTCCCTTGGTCTACTCTGGCAATGCTTACCTTCCTGCTATTCCTGGAACAAGTCACACACACCATTTCCCTAAAACCTTTCTGCTTGCAGGGATCCTCTCTCCCCAGATAACCATAGAACTATTTCACTTCATTCAAGTCTTTACTCAAAAGTCACCCCCACCCTCCTTGCCTTTTTAACCCCTTTAACATTTATCAGTATTTTACACATGACATATTTTACTTATTTATCTCACATATCATCCATCAACTTCCTCAGTAAGAATGTAATGCCATGGGATGTGTTTTCTTCTCTTCTCTTTTCTTTTTTTTAAATTGTGGCACATAGTAAAAAGCCCAATCAATTTTGGCTAAATAACACAAATTTGTCTCAGTTAGACAGACAGCTTTAAACTCTCATCATCTTCTTCCTTTTGAGAATGTGCTCCTCCATAATCTGAACCTCCACATTTCCAGGCTTTCTGCTTTCTTTCCTTTCCATATCAGAAGACTTGTCCCCACAAACTCTCCTATAATTATTCCACTTCTTCACTGCAAACACATTTTGGAGCATGTTTGTGTAAATATTAAAATATTTACCAGTTCCTGGCAGGTAAATAATGGGAAGTATAAAATTATTCATAAAGTTACTTAATATTAATGTTTTGAGCCAAGAATTTTTTTTTTTAAAGATTTTATTTATTTGACAGGCAGAGATCACAAGTAGGCAGAGAGGCAGGCAGAGACAGAGGAGGAAGCAGGCTCCCCACCAAGTAGAGAGCCCGAAGCGGGGCTCGATCCCAGGACCCTGAGATCATGACCCAAGCCAGAGGCAGAGGCTTTAACCCACTGAGCCAACCAGGTGCCCTGAGGCAAGAACTTTTTTTAAGGATTTAAAAATTTTTTTTTAAGGATTTAAAAAATTTTTTTAAGGATTTAAAAATTTTTTAAGTAATCTCTACACCCAACATGGGGCTCCAACTCACAACCCTGAGATCAAGAGTCACCCATTCTACTCACTGAGCCAGCCAGGTACCCGAGGCAATAATTTCTTGAAACAAACCTGTTTTCTTAATGATTTAACCACACAGAGGTTGTAGAACCCGAATTTGTTTGTGACAGAAATTATTAAATAACAAAGCATGAATAAATGAATAAAATAAAGGACTACCTTTTTATTACTATGGTGTGACCGTGAGCTCCTCAGGTCTTGGACAGAGGGATTATTTTGTTTATCTTTCATCATAACACCTATTATAGTACCTGACCCCTAAAATGCCTTTAGTATTTGAAAGCATGAAGGGCTTCTCTTACTTCACAGTGCCTTTTATGCCTCGGGCCTTCCATGTTTCTGCCATTATCACTCTATTGAACCCAGTTTATGTGCCTCCCTGGATTTGCTTTGCCTAGTTTTCTGTTGAAAGCTACGATTACCATCTAGAACATTACTGCACTGCAACAGAATTGTCCTAGATTGCAGAAGGAATATTTCAATCTTCACTAAAGGGAGGCTTATTGAACTCGGCAGCAGCCTTGGTCATAGTGGCCTTGATGTTGTGAGGCTGTTTGCTCCAGGTCACTCATGCTGCTTTGGGATATGACTTAATAAAGTCTCACTTAATGCCGCGAATCCCCAACTTTTTTTTGGCGGGGGTGGGCGGTGGTACAGCGGGAAAGGGAGCTTCCCTGTAGCTCCAGAAGTGGTAGACACTGCTGAGCTGCAGGTGCACAGTTGGGAAGTGCTACTGGCTCCCATTCACTTGCTAGCTCAGCTCATGCATGGATAATGCTAGTGCTGTTGAGGGATCTGGCTTTCCTGGCAGCTGCCTAGAATAGCAGGAGGCAGGATTCAAAAGTATGGGGGTGGTGGGGTGGGGGTGGTTCATATCCCCTGCAATAACCTTTGACTGATGGGAAATAGGAAACTTTGTTCCTCCTTCCTCTGTTCCCAAACACTATGGTCCCCCAAGTCCTCTATGGAGACATCAGGTGAGATGGAACAGCCAGCATTCTCCCTTGCATAGCTGTGACCAGCTCAGTATTTCTCATCTTCTGGGTTTTTTACTCTCTCCTTCCCTACTTCTTTTCCCTTTTTCCCCTCACTCTTGCTTCCCTGGGGTTATACTCTCTAAAGAACTGCTGTCATATAAGACTTTACCTTGGGTCCTGCTTTCTTGGAAACCTGGATTAAAATATCATCTCTGACTGCCCCTTCCCCAGAAATATGGTGCTGTAAAAATTATGTGCCTAGTTTTGTTGTATGTGCTTTTGTATTTTTTTAAAGATATTATTTATTTATTTGACAGAGATCACAAGTAGGCAGGGTGGGGGGGGGAGCAGGCTCCCTGCTGAGCAGAAAGCCCAATGCAGGGATCAATCCCAGGACCCTGAGATCATGACTAGAGCCAAAGGTAGAGGCTTAACCCACTGAGCCACCCAGGTGCTCCGCTTTTGTATTTTTTTATGTGTTCTTTCCACTTTCCTTTTTTGCACAATTTAACTGAAAACAAGCTATGTCCTTAACACCCTCAAGAGTTCAGATAATAGGGGCGTCTGGGTGGCTCAGTGGGTTGAAGCCTCTGCCTTCGGCTCAGGTCATGATCCCAGGGTCCTGGGATCGAGCCCCGCATTGGGCTCTCTGCTCGGCAGGAAGTCTGCTTCTCCCTCTCTCTGCCTGCCTCTCTGCCTACTTGTGATCTCTCTCTATCTGTGTCAAGGAAATAAATAAAATCTTTAAAAAAAAAAAAGAGTTCAGATAATAATATCTGTGTGCCAGGTACCCTTACAACTGTTTTTACCTCACAACAGCCTTGTGTGGGTACCGTTATTATTGCCTTTTTACAGAAGGGGAAACTATGGCTAAGATATTCAGTAGCTTGGCCAAAGCCACACAATTGGTAAATGGTTGTGTGTACCAGACTCTTTCTTCTCTTTTTTTGGGGGGGGAGGGGTAGAGGGAGAGAGAATCTCAAGCAGGCCCCATCCTCAGCATGAAACCTGATGCGGGGCTAGATCCCCAAAACCTGAGATCATGACCTGAGCTGAAATCAAGAGTTGGATGCTTAACTGACTGAGCCACCCAGATGGGCCTTCACCATACCCGCTCCCCCCTCCTCCCGCCCCCGCCAAATCTGTATTCTTAAAGACACCATAACTCAAATAAGCCTCCAGTAAGGACATGGCTTTCCTGGAACCAGGATACAGGAGCTCCTATTCCCCTCACAAAGGGTTTAAATTCCAAATGGCTGTACTTATGGCCATGTTTATATACATTGAAACTTAATAAGAAGAGGCTTAACCCACAGTATCTGGATGGAGTTTTCACAAAAGAGTGAGACAGGTAACTCTTTACAACTTTAAAATAAATCTATTTTTCTCTTCCTTGTTCTTAAATGTTCCATGGCATCTTTTCCAAAAATGGACATGTTTTGTACACTTTGAAATTGAGGGTAGGTAATTCCCTCTTAGATAATCTCTTCAACTGTTTTAAGAACTCTTTAACAACTTCATGCCTCATAATTCACAGATGTTATAAATATTTGGTTGGTGCTGTGGACCCATGGAACTACACTTTGCCCGAAACACATATTTTACCATTCTAAGCTTTAGTTCTAGAACAAACACTTGGTCTTATGTGACTTAAGATTAGGTAAGTAGGCATTTGACTTAGAAGCATAGTCTGTTGCATCATACTCAAAAGTTTTTCCATTCCATCAATCACTTTTCCAGTCTCTTGCTGTCAAAAGTGTAGGCATATCATGTTTTACCTGTTGCACAATTTGCCTACCATCTTCAGAATTAATACTATCCAAGGACTCATCTGCGGGCAAATGAGGCAGTGCTCATTTTCTCATCAATTTCCGTTATGAACCTCTCTACCTTTGTCTTCGTCACAATTCGACTTCTCTTTTCACAAGGAGCATTTATCACTCCCACTGCTTTAGCACTTATGAGATACTATATGATCAATAGTATTCATGTAACACCTCAAATTAAGCAGCAACAGAGCAAACATCCTTTTAAGTAATAGAAATGACTCCAGAAGCCTACTGATTTGCTGTGGTGGGCAAAACTGATTTGCTTTTGCTCTGTTGTTTTAACATAGTTAAAAAACTATGTTAATATTATGTTAATTGGTTTTGTACCCTGAATGCAGGATACCCTTTAAAAGACTTCTTCTTCCAAGCAAGGATGCAATGACAAAGCTTACCACCTTCTCCAAACTAGTTGAGGAATATTCCCTGCCTTATTGGCTTTAAGGAGAAAGAATCTTGCTAATGAGTTATTTCCACTGTGTTACTTTTTCTTCTCAGCGCTTCAATCAACAATTTGAGGACCATATTAATTTACAGAGGCTTCACAGTTCGTATATGTGCCGCCGAAGCGAGCACGAGGCTTCACAGTTCGAATCCTGGGGACTTCATAACATAGTATCACTGTAGAGATGTTTCTAAAGTTCTCAGGACCTCACTTCCCTCGCGAGCCTGGGTGGGGAGTTAGTGGGAGAAAACATAAGGTGCTCCGCAACAGGACTTCCACCAAAGGGAGCTCTTTGCATTTCTCGAAGGGGCTTCACCGTAATTAGCAGAAGCGGAGTTAAGGATGACTCCCCGTCAGGAGCCAAGATTCTGTGGAGCTCCTGTATCTTGGTTCCAGGAAAGCCCTGTCCTTACTGGAGGCGTATTTGAGGTATGGTGTCTTTAACTCTTTGTTATGTCACTGTTTTATGGTAACTTTGACTCTTTTCGGACTCAAAGCCATGAAAACTGGCACATCTCTCTATAGGCGAAGCGCGGGCCGGAGAAGCTCGGTTGGCGGGCGGGCGGGACACAGGAGGAAGCCCCCCTGTAAGTTAACCGCGGACCGGAATTCCCCACTCCCGAACCTCCACTTCAGCTCTGGCTCCACGCCCACCCAAAGCCTGCCGCGCCCGCCCGCGCGGTGACGTCATCCCGCGGCAGCCGGCCGCCCGGACGCACCGCCCACGGAGTGGGAGCCGGAAGCCAAGCTAGCTGCGGCGCGCGGCGTCCCGGAACCGCCGGAGCCTGAGAGCTCGCGCACCTGGGGAAAAGGCGATGGGAGACAACGGGCATGCGCGAGGTTGCCTGGTCGCGCAGGCGCGCTGTTGGCTTCGCTCCCGGGAGAAGATCCGGTTCTCCGGGTTGCGGCGGGTGGGGAGTCGTGGGCTGTCTTGGCTCCCCGGGAGAAGGGGGAGAAGAAGATGGGGATCGAGCCCGATGCTTGGGAAGGGCTGGTTTGCTTCTGGGATGGGAGGGGTCCGGGTGGACGGATCTTGCGTCTGTGCTGGGCGCGCCCTACGGAGTTAGGGAATTTTTTGTTGGAAGATGAACTCAAGCGACCACGCAGGCAAAGAGCGATGAGCTATCCCTAAATTAGGAACACGCTCAGAACACACGCCCGGAGCTTGGGGCTAGTTTTCCCTGAGGGATGAATGCGTACCTATGTGCCAGGCAGCGTGCAAAGGCAGACCTGTTACATTACTCTCTTGCAGCCACCAGCAACCCTGTGGGGCGGGCATTGTTACGTGGTCCCTAATTTACCCCTCCGGAAACCCAGGACAAGAGTACCTTTCCTACGGGTTACACAGCTGAAAAATGGAGTTGCAGTTTCCACCAGGTTTCTCTCATTCTAAAGTTCAGATGCTTGAAGTAGCGAATGGGTGAAAAGCAAGACAATAAGGACATTCTATAAATTAATGGATAAGGTTTGGACGTTAAGAACTAGGCTGTAGGAAGGCAGGCGGCAAGGAAAGGGGCTTAACGTAGATTTTAAGGGAATTTGGCAAGAGGAAAGAAAGTTTTTTGGAAGCTAGGAAAGGGAAGGCAAAAGCTTGGAGGTGGGACAGGAAGTCAAAAGAAAGGAAGGCGAGTACTCTAACGGGAACCTGGTGTTTCTTTTTGGCTTGCAAATGGAAGCATCTATAATTCTACAGAACCTTTTGCCTTCTAAAGCACTGGACTTTCTCTTTTCTGGGCTTAGGTTTATGCAAGATGCACAGTGATGCTATACCTCTGTACAACAAAAGGATGCATTCTGGCCACTCTAATAGAAATTTTGGTACCCATAACAGAGATGATATGAGATGTAGGATTTAGGGCTGAACTCTGACCTGCTTGAGACAGGTCTCTTCAGTGTTCCCAGGTACCTCCCTATCTCCTTTTGGCTCCAGCAGTGAGAGGCATTAACAGTTAATCATAACCTCAAGTGCAGTGCGCTGTCATTGCCAACATCCTATCTTTCAAAGAGGAGGGGTGCCTTGCTGGCTCAGTCAGTGGAGCATGGTACTCTTCATTACAGGTAATGAGTTCAAGCCTCAGATCCGGTGTGGAGCCTATTTAAAAGAAAAGGGATAGAAAACCCCATATAATCTTTGTCTAAAGAAGTTTGGCCTCAGTGATTTGATAATTTGTGGTTTTATACTGCAGTTACTGCTATAATACAGCCTGCTGCACCCAATTTAGCAACTAATTAACTACTACCTTGTTTTTGTCACTAATTATTTAATGAATGTAAATTTTATCTCCTAAGCAAGATCCTTAGATTCCCCAGGCCGAGACTGTGTAGTCTCTCATATCCCTGAGTACTGACTTGACTTTTTTGTCTCTCTTGTTCCTCCCAAATTCCCACTACTCATTACCCTCCCGGGCACATACTAGGCACTCAGTAAATATTGAGTGCATGACATGTTGGAGAGCAGAAAACAAGCCTGTTATTTATATTTTCCTGGTCTTCTAGCAAAGTTCTCTCCTTTTGGTAGATACTCAGCAAATGTATGACTTGATTGCTGTGCCTTTCGGCAGGGGAAATATAATTTCCCTGTGGTCCTATTAAGAATTGCCACCTAGGGGCGCCTGGGTGGCTCAGTGGGTTAAAGCCTCTGCTTTTGGCTCAGGTCATGGACCCAGGGTCCTGGGATGGAGCCCCACCTCGGGCCTCTGCTTGGGGAGCCTGCTTCCTCCTCTCTCTCTGCCTGCCTTTCTGCCTACTTGTGATCTCTGCCTGTCAAATAAATAAATAAAATCTTAAAAAAAAAAAAGAATTGCCACCTAAAGCACTGTCCCCAAGAAGTCTGTCAAGAAATAATTGTTGATAGATTGATTAGCTTCAAAGAAATTCTCAATTCTTTACTTGGGTGTGCATCCGCTCTTCCACAGTAAATGAGTCATGGTTATGTTGGCCAGATGGACTAAGAAATTCTTTGGGAGACTGTGTAATTTGAGTGTCTTCTTGACTTGAGAAAACCAGCCAATACAAACTAAAATCAACCCCCTGACCCAACTAATACCAAAGAGGATCTTTATGCTCAGGAACCCTATCTGCAAATCTTAAATAACTTTGTGCTCCTGGAAGAGAGAATGCCTCTGCGTGTGCATGCCCGCGCCGATGCATTGTGCTTCATTCCCCGTAGGTAAAGCCAAATCTGAACCACCATTCCGTAAACTTAAAAAACTGACAGCGAAGAATCCTTATGCTGGAGTGGTAGTGAGGTGATGAGTTCAGGTAATGTTTGAACATAGGAAAGTTAGATGCCAGAGCAAATCCATTTCAAATATTTGCATTCAATGGTCCTAAATCTGTCCCTGTCTCTCATTTATTAGCTGTGGGACCTGGGGGCAAGTTACTTACCATTTCTACGCCTTAATTTGCTCATTTGTAAAGTGGGGATGATAAGCGATACCAATACCTAACATTTAGAATTACAATGTGTAAATTTGTAAAGGCTTTAGAGCAGTGCCTGACACGTGGGCTTGTACCAAGCGCTTTAAGTAAATAAAACGCTGCTCTCTGCTAACCTCCACTTCCACATTGCAGGCTTTTTGTAAGCCCCACCTATACTGAAATTTTAGAGACGCCGCTGTTTTTGATTACAAGGTTTTCCTGACCCATGCAATTATTTTTGTTGTCTACATGCCTATGACTTGCCCAAACAATTTGGGAAGTCAGTACTCCTTTGTCCCGCCTCTTTGGTCCCCCCACCCTCCATCTGTCTGGGCTGGTCCGTGAATGGGGGAAGGGGGACATGCCCGCCTTCCTCCTCGCCTTCCAAATCCCTCGCTCCGAGAGAGCGTTAGCAGCCACCCCACGGGTCTCCAGTCCTCCCGGGAACGCCCTTGGGGGCGGGGCTATGGGGCCACGCAGGCGCAGTGCAGCAGAGCCGCGCTTGCGCCTTGGAGAGGCTGAAGGAGGCGGGGGATTGGTATGCTGCGTGCTAGTGTGTGAGGGGAGGAGGCATTGGGGCCGAGCGTGGTACTACGACGGGCGCGGGCCGAAGGGGGCGGGGGGATGCGCCGCGGCGGCGGTGGCGCGGGCGCTGGGGCTGGTGTTCAGAGGCGCCAGAGCAGCGGATCCTGGTCTCGCCGCCGCAGGAGCGCGGGTGTCGCGCGCGGCCTGAAGACGCCGTACCTTTCTGCCCCTCACCTTTTTTTTTTTTTTTTTTTTTATAAATAACCGGAACCAATGAACGCAGCCGGGACCCGAGCTCCAGAGGCCGCCGGTGCGGAGGGGACCAGGGTGGCGCCCAGCAGGAGCTCGAGTCCGAGGCGGCGGGGGCGGCCCGATAAGTCGCCGGCAGCGGCAACGGCTGCAGCGCCTGGCCGAGCGGACGAGTGGCCGGCGGCCGGGGCGCCGCCGCGCTTTCCCTTCGCTCCTCCTCCGCGCCCTCATCCCGCCGGGGCGACCGGCCCGGCCCCGGGCTGGCTGCGGCGGTGGTGCTGGGCTGCGCTGCTGGCGTTCGGACTGCTGGTGGCCGGAGCGGCGGACGGATGCGAGCTGGTGTCCAGGCACCTCCGCGGGCGGCGGGCCTCAGGCTCTGCCGCGGCAGCCGTCTCCTCTCCCGCTGCGGCGGCGGCTGGCGACAGTCCGGCGCTCATGACAGGTGAGGGCCCCGGGGGCGACGGGCGGGGCAAGGCCGGCTGCTGCGGGACTCCCATCCCCGGGAGGGGCCCGTATCCCTGCCGGGTGCCCGCTATACGATTGCCACGGGCAGTGCGCGATGCGGAGCGGGGCGCCCAGACGCCAGCGCCCTGGCCGCTGCTTCGTCGCGGTCCCCTACAGTCTGGACGCCTTTCTCCTCCCACCCCCACCCCCGACACCCCGCCCTCGACAGAGCCTCTCGACGGCACTCGCTTCTCCGCCCTACAGTCGGGCTCCCCGGTGTTCCTCGCTGAGCTATGCGGTGGTTTCTCTTCGGTGCTGCAGAAGAGCCAGCAGGGTCTGCAGGGTACTGGGCTGATTTTTTATTTATTTATTTATTTTTAAAGCTGCTACAAAAAGTCAGCGCAGCACTGCGGTATTTAGTCGGCCTGTGGTGCTCCTTTTGCAAAGGCAGCTGGCTGCGAGTCTCACAGGTTCAAAGCCTCGCTGAGCACAATGTCCCAGGGGAGGCTGCTAAAGAGGATTCTTTGAGAGCCGTAATACCTAATGGTATTAGTGGTTCCCTATTAGTATGCGGAAACCTCTAAGCTAATGTGTATTTTTGGAGGGTTGGGAGGAAGGTTTTAAAGGATGGGAAGTATTTGCTACTGGGGGATAAAGGGTGCAGAAAGCTCTTCATGTAACCAGAAATGTACCTAAAATTTGTGAGGCGCAGGATATTCGTTTCGGGGCTTGTAGTTGAGCAGCACAGTTCTGCTAGAGCGCACCAGCACCTTTGTAGTATAGAACGTTCTCGAAATTATTTAAAACTTGCGAACATGTTTAGTAAGTTTAGATAGAATATTGAGTCCCTTTAAATCTTTCCAGTGTTACGTACAACTGATATGTGTAGTTTAAGTAATGATGTAGGGATCTTGAAATGATTTCTTTTGGAAAAGTAGTGGAGCCAAAGTTTATTTTTTAAATTTTTGTACTGTATTTTTAAAGGTCATCAGTAGGTTTTCTACATACACTGATTGCAAGAGTAAAAAGAAAAAGTGAAGTGGGACAAGTTGTCCCATCATTGATTTAACCAAAGTGATAGTCCAGCAGGCCCCTGAAAGTTACTAACAGCTGCTCTGAGAAGTGCCCAGGAGCTGTACTCTTTGGAGCAAAGCAGCTCTTCTCTGGGTTCTGTGACAGGGTGTTTATTAGTTTAGAGTAAACTTTGTCAGGCTCTTTCAAAGTTGTGTAGAACATAATGATCAGAATCTTTAAACTTACTTTACCCTGAAACATATCAAGCTCTTTTAAATGAACCTTGAAACATCAAACCTATCTACTGGTTAATTTGGATAAAATAATTACAGAATGATGAGTATTAGGAGCATAGTATAGTTTGAAAGGATAGGTGGAATAACTTTTAAGCTTGAATAGTCATTATTCTCCAAATACACCTGTGGCAGATAAAATGAAGAACAGTGGTTATTAGGAAAGTAGTAAGATAAAACTAATTGCAAAGGTTAAGGAAAGTAGCAAGACAAAACTGATCCTGAAGGTTTAATGCCTCCTCCAGGAAGGGAGGGAACGAATATTTGGGCTTCTAGAAGATATAGGAGCATGACTTTTGGTTTCTTTAGCAGAAGAGTTCGATTAACAAATAATTGGCTAATGTTTTATCAGTATGTAATTGGTAGGAGGGCATGCGATTCAGAAAATTCAGTACTTTCTAACTGATAACAATATAATGTATATAGATTATAGCAAGGAAATTACTTCAGGTGGAATTTTATTTTAACTAGCTGTTTATAATCCTTTTTGAAGATTTAAATTTCTCTTACTTATGGCATCATGAAAAAGGAAAGGTGATTGTTATTAGATAAGTGTAATCACACAAAGTGCGTTTGTACTGTAGTGCTTTAAAATATGTTCACAAAAATAATATTAACTCTGGAATCTATTTTGAATGTTCTTATCCATTCCCTTTGTTAGAATACTAATTTTTAACAAGTTAAACATTTCCATTTCAAATTTAAGATAACCAAACTATACAATGTGCAAGTTAAATTATAATTTTACTAAGTTTATGTAAATACAGTCAATAGCACTAATACCTGGGAAGTGATAAATTGAAGTCTGTAATAAAGTTGGAGCATATTGAAAATTTCTTTGAGCTCTATATATGCTCTCCACTCTAGGGCTCTTTCCTATTCTTCTGATTGTATGAATAGCGCTTTCTTTAATGGTTTCGATTTGTAAATGTTATGCTAAACCCCAAACATAATAAATTATTGCTATTGTACACTTCAGGAAGTAGAACCATAGGCTGTACTTAAAAAATACTGCTTTATCATATTCTGGGAAGCGTTTATGGAGAGAAGTGGGGTAGAGAGCTTTTGTAATAAAACTAAGATACATGTGAATTTTGAAAGTAGAAAATTCTTGAAAGAATTCTGAGAGAATAATTGTATTCTGGCTCTGTATTAAAGTTGTCATTTAACTGTGAGTATTCTTAATAGCTCTGAAAGTGATAGCCAAAATCAAATATTCTCTTTTCCTCTACAGATTGGTATTTTTAATACTTCAACAACATCATAAAGAGTTTGCCTCTTACAAATAAAATGTTGAAAGCATTCTTTTCCACTGAATTTTGTCTTCCAAGAGTTTTACTTTTGAGGTTTAGTGTATTTTAAGACTAAATTGCTTTTAAGTCATCTGTCTCATGCTTAGTTTTAAGTAAGCAAGTGTTCTTATAAAGAGAGACTGAGGGGCGCCTGGGTGGCTCAGTGGGTTAAGGCCTCTGCCTTCGGCTTAGGTAGTGATCCCAGGGTCCTGGGATCGAGCCCCGTATCAGCCTCTCTGCTCATCAAGGAGCCTGCTTCCTTCCTCTCTCTGTCTCTGCCTGCCTCTCTGCCTACTTGTGATCTCTGTCAAATAAATAAATAAAATCTTAAAAAAAAAAAGAGACTGAGAAATCATCAAAAGAACAGACTCACCGGGGCGCCTGGGTGGCTCAGTGGGTTAAGCCTCTGCCTTCGGCTCAGGTTGTGATCTCAGGGTCCTGGGATCGAGCCCCGCATCGGGCTCTCTGCACAGCGGGGAGCCTGCTTCCTCCTCTCTCTCTGCCTGC
>ML110243.1:0-15217 GCA_003697995.1 Taxidea taxus jeffersonii | reverse complement strand
ACGACCCGAGCTGAAGGCAGTGGCTTAATCCACTGAGCCACCCAGGCGCACCTAAATGAATAAAATCTTTAAAAAAAAATAAAAGAAAATAGAAAATACTTAAAAAAAAACCAGACTCACCATCATAATGAATATTGGTTTATATTTTCCTTTTTTATATTACATTTCCAGGATTGAGTGTGCAAATGTTTTGATAAAGTGAAACCAGTATTTATAATACTGTGTAGTAAAGGCTTAAATGATATATACATGCATATATCTTTAGAGCTCTTGCTTTGAAAGTGACTGAAATTTACAGCAAGTTAGGGCTTGGTGATGAATTTTGTTGATTACAATCTAAGGCAGTGTTTTAATAACTCAAAGCATTATTATTATTATTGTTATTATTTGCATCAGGCTCTCTACTCGGCAGGGAGCCTGCTTCCTCCTCTCTGCCTGCTTCTCTGCCTGCTTGTGATCTCCATCTGTCAAATAAATAAAAATTAAAAAAAAATTCTGAAACAACTACTACAAGAGAACATGTTTTAAATGTTTCAGTTCAGTTCACTTATGTAATCTTTTGATGACTCCCAAACTCATTTCTCCAGCTCAGAGCTATCTTGTAAACTCTGGACTCATATTGACATCTCCACTTGAATATCTAATTAACATCTCAAATTCACATGTTCAAAAACTATTCTTATGGGGACGCCTGGGTGGCTCAGTTGGTTAAGCGGCTGCCTTCGGCTCAGGTCATGATCCCACTGTCCTGGGATCGAGTCCCACATCGGGCTCCTTGCTTAGCAGTGAGCCTGCTTCTCCCTCTGCCTGCCACTCTGTCTGCCTGTGCTTGCTCCTGCGCTCTCTCTCTATCTGACAAATAAATAAATAAAATCTTAAAAAAAAATCATAAGGGAGAGAAAATATATTTACAGTACTGTCTATATATTTACAGTACTGAAAAAATGTACATAAGTGAACCCACGAAGTTGAAATCCACAAAGTTCAAACAAAGTTCAAGGGTCAACTGTAACTGAAACATTTAAAACATGTTTTCTTGTAGTAGTTGTTTCAGAATTTTTTTTAAAAATTTTTATTTATTTTACAGATGGAGATCACAAGCAGGCAGAGAAGCAGGCTCCCTGCCGAGCAGAGAGCCTGATGCGGGGTTCCATCCCAGTACTCCAGGATCATGACCTGAGCCGAAGGCAGAGGCTTTTTTTTTTTTTTTTTAAAGATTTTATTTATTTACTTGACAGACAGAGATCACAAGTAGGCAGAGAGAGAGGGGGAAACAGGCTCCTCGCCGAGCAGAGAGCCCGATGTGGGGCTCGATCCCAGGACCCTGGGATCAGGACCTGAGCCAAAGGCAGAGGCTTTAACCCACTGAGCCACCCACGCGCCCCTCAGAATTTTTTAAAACAAATTTTACCTTCAGAAATATTTGGTTCTATCTTTTCTTAAAAATGAATTAATGCAGCCTTCTTGAGTGCCTCTGTTAAGGTTTACTATAGTAATACTTATCATTAGTATGATATTAGGAATATAAAACTTTTATTTTTAAAGATATTATTTATTTATTTGACAGAGATCACAGGTAGGCAGAGAGGCAGGCAGAGAGAGGAAGGGAAGCAGGCTCCCTGCCGAGCAGAGCACCAGATGCAGGGCTCCATCCCAGGACCCTGGGATCATGACCTGAGCTGAAGGCAGAGGCTTTAACCCACAAGCCACCCAGGTGCCCCTGGAATATAAAACATTTTAAGACACATCTTTTGGAAGTATTAAAATTTCAGTGAAAACTTAAATATTCTTAATGTGAAGGTATACCATTTAGAAGAGCTACTCTACTTATTAGTGTTAAACACATGTATGTGGTGGGGGTTTTGTTAATTTAGATGACAATACTTCTCATGAGCATAATTATCACTGTAAAAAATCTCAAGGTTCATTTTTAAGCATTTCAGCTTGCATACCTAACATTTACCTTGCAAATGTTGTCACTTTTTAAAATTTTATTTATTTGACAGGGAAATCACAAGTAGGCAGAGAGGCAGACAGAGGGGGGGGGGAAGCAGGCTCCCTGCTGAGCAGAGAGCCCGATGAGGGGCTCAATCCCAGGACCCTGGGATCATGACCTGAGCCGAAGGCAGAGGCTTTAACCCACTGAGCCACCCAGGCACCCCATGTCACTTTTTAAAAAAATTAGTATTGGCATGAGTGTAGTTATATATATGTTGCTTTGATGGGTATTTTACAGTGAATTTATAGTGTTAATGTTTACATTGTGATGATAGGTAAACTTACAGTGTAATTCACATAGTATTAGAAACCATTGTTTCTCTTTTTGTGATATTGCTCTTTCTGAGTTTAGCTTCTGATTTCCTGAAGCCACCTTCTGATGGATAGGTCTTGTGCTGTGTTCTCTTTTGGCTTCTCAGGTTAACTAGTACTGGTCCTTTTCTTCATCATTCTTTGGCCATTGCGATAAGGGGTTTTTCTTTTTCTTTTCTTTTCTTTTTTTTTTTTTGTTTGTTTTGTCTTATTTGCTTGCTAACTACAGGATTAAGTATCTACTTATATCTGTTTTGATCTAGTCTATTTTGAACATTTTAGAATTATTTTATTGGTCTGGAAACATTGCTTTTCTTGAGAACACCATGATGGAACTGATTGGTGTCTGTTGGGAATCCCCTTGCATAAGAATAACTTAGAGGGCCAGTTGGAAAAATGGGTTATGGATTTGGCTTAACTTTAGCAATAGGAGGAGCCACACAAGAATTCTTTACTTTGCTTAGGGCTTGCTTTTTGGTTGGATACATGCCAATGTTTTTAGAGTAATTTCGATTTCTTAGTAACTATATATTTTGGATATCGGCTTACTCACTCATAATAATGCAGTGTAGATGTAGAGTACTCTTAAGATGATGCTTGAGATCTGTATCTATGTATATGGCTGCCGAAGTATAAACTGGTTGAGCTAATGTTAAGATACACAGTTAGTAATATGAGTAGTAAGCCATTTTTGATATTCACTAGAATTCTGACCTTATCTTTTTTTTATTAACATATGACAGATTGATAGATTTATTTTTAAGTTCTTAATCCATTCTGTTACCCTCTTTTTTTTAGTATATGTGCTGCTGAAGCGAGCACTACTCTCTTTTTTTTGTTATGTTTTATTGAAAAAGATACATGAAAACCACCTATGTACAGAACCCCGGGTGAACATAACAAGGAAACCTCCGCACACCTTTTGTCTTATAAAAGCTTGACTTTTTTTGAGTAACTAACTTCTTGCATGTTCCAGCAACAATGTCCCAGTTAACTTGGTTCCTTTTTTTCCAGGTTCAAAATAAAATTAAATTACCCTAAGGTCGAGACTGAGTTGAGAGTCTCTGGCAAGTGAAAAGAGCCATATATATGTGTATGTATATACATATTAATATATATACATATACATACTAATATATACATATACACATACATACACATATATATATTAATGAAATTAATGTTTCAAGTTTTCATTTCAATTCCAGTTAGTTAACATATAGTGTAATATTAGTTTCAGGAGTAGAATTTAGTGATTCATAATTTATTAGTTTACATACAACACCCAGAACTCATCATAAGTACCATCCTTAATCCCCATCACCCATTTAGCCTCTCCACTGTCCCCTACCCCACCCTCTCCACACTACTTTCACCATCTACCTCCCCTCCAGCAACCCTGAGTTTGTTCTCTATAGTTAAGAGTCTCCTTTATTTGACCTTATCTTACTAAGAACTATCAGATTTTATTAGCCAAACCATTATTATTTTTAAAAAATATTTATTTATTTGAGAGAGAAGGAGAGTAGTAAGACTCCCTACTCAGTGTGAAGACCGGCATAGGACTCAGTTTCATGAGCCTGAGATCATGACCTGAGCCGAAATCAAGAGTTGGACCCTTAAGTGACTGAGCCACCCAGGTTCCCCTCAGCCAAACAATTACGAAACATGCAGAATACTGTATATACAGTAGGAATTGGGAAGAATACAAAAAGGAGTAAGACAATGAGTGTGCCTATTGGGAATAGTATGTATATTTATTAAACTGTTACTAGCTGTCAGTATTGTGCTAAGTGCTGTATATTCATCACTGTTTTTGATTCTGAGATTAACACTGTTGGCAATAACCCTACTGTAATCTTCGTATAAAAGATGAAGAAAGCAGTAGAGGATGATCTTAAGTAACTCGCCCAAGATTATACTTAGTAATTATAGTCAGAGATTGACTTGAGTTTCTCTGCTTACAAAGCTTTGATTCTTAACTGGTATGTTGTATGCATCTTAGACACAACTAAACATAATGAGACAGACTGATTAGTACCAATAAAAGACTGCAAAATATTAGGGAAGGGAAGACTGTTAGGGAATATTACTTAGAGGAGGTTAGGGCTTGAGTGAGAGCTTGATGTATAAATAGGGATTTCTTGTGGAGATGAGTGAAAGAGCTTTCTGGGAGAAAGCATAATATGCAAGAATAAGTGGTAAATTAATAGTTCTCCTTAGAGTTAAGTATAGGGTGTATATAGAGTAGTGGGAAATGCAAGGAGAAAGCAGGTTCGATCCAAATTATCTAGAACTTTAATATTCCTTAGTTTATATGCTTTGTTTTGAAATGTCAACACGTCTAACACTGGGGTACCCAGCCATGTGCATGGGAGTATGGGAATTATGATACATTTTCTTGGCATATCCATTTTACTAACTGGGAAACAAACAAGTATTTAATCCATAGTAGTTTAAAACATTTAACAGTACTGAACTTGCATGTGTTATGGAGAATGCAAATTTACTTTTATTGTTAAGGTAAAACAAAAGGCTTAAGGAGGTACTTTGATCTTTAGTTTCTGTTTTCTTGCTGGGTTGGGAAGCACTGTGGTTTTTGAACATTGAGGGGACATGAGCTCTTTGTTTAAGAAAGCACAGTCTGGGTGGATGGAAATGAGGAGATGATAGAGATAAATGAAGAGACCGGTTAGGAAGCTGTATAGAGGTAAAGGCCTTGACAGTTTCAATCATGAAATTAAGACAATGAAAATGTTTAGAGGAAATTTTATAAAATTTGCTTTATTGTTAGGAAGGAATCTAGAGGAAATCTAAGAAGCAAAAATTATTTAATTTAATTAATAAAAGCATAATTTTAATTTTAAGCATGTAACGTTTGTAGAGTGACTTAGATTGGTGAAAGTCCTTGAAAATATGCAAGAGGAAATGTATTTTTAGTATTCCTTATTTTATTTTGATTTAATCTTTTAAAAGATTTTATCCGTTTATTTAGAGAGAGAGTGTGCACGTGTGAGCAAGAGCGAGCATGCAAGTGGGGGGAGAGGCAGAGGGAGAGAGAGAGTCTTAAGCAGACTCAGCAGAGAGTGCTAAGCTGGACACAGGGCTGGATCCCAGGACCCTGAGACCTTGACTTGAGCTGAAATCAAGAGCTGGATGCTCAACCAACTAAGCCACCCAGGTGCCCCTAGAATTCCGTATTTTAAAGTGCAGATTTACTCCTTAACAAAGGATAACTTTCCAGGTTGACTTAATACTATATTGCATCAAAGTTGAATTTACCCCACCCCCACCTATTCCTTGACTGGCAGTGTCTTAGAATACTGGCATATTATTTGTTTCAAAATTAACTTTTGAATTTCACATATGAATTTCAAGCTTGATCCTTAGGTGATGATTTCAAATGACAAATCTAAATGATTTCATTTCCTTATCCTTCCAGAACTTTATATTAGTAGGTATTAGATATTTAGTTCTTCTTGAAGTATCTAATCTTGTCTTCAGTAACTGTTTTCCTTGTTTTATTTTTGCTAATTTTAAGGGTGGTTTTCTCCTGTCTCTGTCCTCAGTCCTGTGTTCCTCTAGCCTAGCTGAACATTTCCTCCTCAGAGAACTTCATTACTAGGAAAGTTCTAAATTGGGGATAGGGAACCCCAAGCCAATGATTGATTTGACTTTTGGCTTTATTTCATTTGGCCCTTGAGGTGATACTGCACAACTGTCATGGCTGCGGACCTGAGAGTAATTTCCTTTCTGCTAGGCTGCCTCAGTCATGCAGTGTAAAGTGAAACAACTTTAGGATAAAGACTAAAGTTAGTTGTAGAATGTTAAATAGTGGCTATTCAGTGTTTTCTTTAGATGGTGGTAATTTACCTTACCCCCAGAACCACAGAGTAATACCAGAACAGTTATTTGGACTAGCATTCATCTCAGAACCCACGCACCTGTATCTTGTCCCAGTGTTTCTTGCAAAATAAATTTGTCTTTTTTTGTGCTTATGGATCTTGGCCTCTGTTTAACTTACTTTTTACGTCCACTTGTTTTCTCTTTCTCTACCTCTCTTTTTGACCTTCCTAAACTTGCCAGTATATGGAACTTTCACACTTCAAAAATGATTTTACTGAGTTAAGTACTAGTTTTTTGACTTAAAAATAATTGAAGTGAATCTGATTTATGTGATTTAAAAATACTAAACAATCTTATCACAAACCCCTAGAGTAATGAAAATGATTTGTAGTTGTTTGTTAAATGATTCTCAGTAAGTAAAAAAGGTTTTTTTTTAAAAACCTTTACTTGCAATTTTTATCTGCTATTTAACATATTGGACATTTCACAGGTCCATGTTATTGTGCTTATGTTTTTTATTTTTTTTCCTTTTTAAAAATATCTGATGTTGAGTAAATAGATAATCTTAATCCTCCTTCTCTATTCCTATTCTCCAGCAATAAACTTCTAACTTTTCCATTAATGATAAGTATATAATTTTTCCTGTTTCCTTACTTTCATCTTTAGCAATTCTTTCTACTTTGTTACACACATTCAAACTGTGTTAATCCTTGATATTTCTTCTGTGTTTCTGGATACCAAATTAAAAAAAAATCTACTTTAAATCTTTGTTCAATTGGGGGTATAGATAGTCTGCTATGTTTTGAGTTTGCTTTTTAAAATAGACCCTCTGATGTGCATCCAGTGTTTGGTTCTAGGTTTGTTGAAATAGATCCTAAAAAGAAGGGTGGGGGGTAAAAGTCAGAAGGTCAGACTTGGTGAATGTGTGTGTGTGTCTGTACATAAAGCTTTAAACATTATTAAGGGATTGTTTTGTGCCAGATATGCAAGGAACTGGGGATATAAAGATGCTGAAATTGCATTGTTGCAAGAACAATATAAACTTGAAAATTGCCCGAGAGTGGATTGCATAATCCAAAATAATGTAATAATATTGTATTTGTTTTTTAAAAGGAATCTACTGTGGGAGCTTATTTCATAGGATTTCTGCATTTACTAAAAATACCTACTAGAATATTTATTAGAAGTTTCTGGTTACATATTTGCAATATTTAAAGTGAGCCCCCTTCCCCTTGGAACAAGGTATGGTATTAATAAATATAGTACTTTTTGTTTACTTTTTGGTATTACTTTTAGTCTTCATTAACAAGCAGACAAGCAAATAAACAAAGCACTTAAGTGATTGTATGTGTCCGTCACCAAGTTAGGTGTTTGGAATTTTAAGATTAACAAAATACTGATCTTGCCTTGTATTCTAGGAGGAGATACTGCCTTTTAAAGGGTGATGATACATTGTGACAAGAGTCTAAGGGCATAAGGGCTGTATTTAATAGAATTACATTTTGATGTGGGGAGGTGGGTATTTAAAACACGTTTTTTTAACATTTCATTTTAAGTAATTTCTACACCCAACGTGGGGCTCTAACTCAAAACTCTAAGGTCAAGAGTTGCATGCTCCACCAAGTGAGCCAGCCAGGTGCCCAACGTGGGCTTTTTTTTCCCACAGAAGTATACACTGAGAATGCATAGGAGTTTGTCACATAGGGGGGTTGCCTAGGTGGCTTGGTCAGTTAAATGTCTGACTCTTGGTTTTGGCTCAGGTCATGATGTCAGGATCATGAGCTGGGTGCTTAGCCTGGAGTCCGCTTGTCCCTCTCCCTCTGCTATGTCCCCACCATGCCTGTCCATGCTCACTCTGTCTTTCTCTCTCACAAATAAAGTCTTTTAAAAAATGTTATAAAGAGTTTGTCACATGGGGAAAGGTATAGAAGTGTGAGAGGAGGAAGCTGAGTGGGGAATGGCATCATAGACATTGCCATTTGAGAATGCCTACTGAAGGCTGTGAATTACCAGTGTGGCAGAGTCAGTGGTCAGCCTGTTTGTAGTGTACCAACATCCGTGTCTGCATGTGGGATTCAAATTTATACCAGGCATTTATATGTTTTATTTTATTTAATCCTTTAGAGTTCTGGTGAGGTTATTATCATATCTGTAGATTACTACGTATGATGGAGATTTAGGATTGGTCTCAAATAGTTTATAACCTTAAAAATCCTCCTGAGGGGTGCCTGTGTGGCTCAGACAGTTAAGTGCCTTCAGCTCTGGTCATGATCCCAGGACCCTGGGATTGAGGCCTGCATCAGGCTCCTGCTAAGCAGGGATTTGCTTCTCCCTCTCCCTCTGCGCTAGTGTGTTTTCTTTCTCTCAAGTAAATAAATAAAATCTTAACAAGAAAAAAAATCCACCAATGCGGAAATTTTTATGGTAAATTAAAATTTAAAAAATTAAATTGGTAACCTCAGTAAGTGGGTAATTCCTGTTTGTGATTTGTTTTCATGAATATTCCTTAAGAATGGAATGTCAGTTTTAAGAAGCATAACATTTTACGTCTTGAACTTTTTTCTGGTCCGTAGTTCTGGTCCCGCTTTTTGTACGGTGTGATCAGGAGCATAGCTTCTAGGTTAGAGTGGGATTTCTTGAGCTTGAGTCCCAGTCTGTTAGTGGTTCTGGAATCAGGGGTAGGTGATTTAATTTATTCGTGCCTTAAAAAGTATTTCTGGCCCCAATTCCAGTCTGTGTGGGGGAGACTTGCCCATACCAGCAAGCAGTTCTCCGACTCCAGCGGAGAGTCTGAGAATTCAGCCCAATTCTGACATTTTCTACCCGAGATAGAATCAGATCCCACATGTAGAGTGCTCCGTCCCACAAGACTACCTTCCATTTCAGAAGCCATTCACAAGCCCTGGTTGTTACCTGTGCTGACTGATCCTCTGTAAATCACAGGTTCCCATGGATCCCCCACCTTGGGTTTGATTAATTTGCTAGAGTGGCTCACAGAAAGGAAAACCCATTTACTACCAGTTTATTACAAGGGATATTAAAAGATACAGATCAGCAGCCAAATGAAAAGTTATATCAGGCAAAATCCCGAGCAAAGGGATTTTTTTTCTATCCTCCTGGAGTTTGGGGCTCTGCTTAATGGCACATGGGAGCTTTCTGGTTCCCCATGATGGAGGCTCTCTGAATGCCCTCTTTTTTTTTTTTATGGAGACATTGGGTTTTCATTATATAGGCATGACTGGTGAACTCATTGGCCTTGGTGAATGATTCAACCTCTAGCCCTTCTATCCTCCCCAGAAATCAGGGTGAGACTGAAAGTTCCAACCCTAGAGTCAAGGTTGGTTCCCCTGGCAACCAGCCCCTATCCCTTAGGTGCCTTGCGTAAGTCACCTTCGTTAATATAAGCCCAGTTGTGGTGGAAGGGGCTTGTTATGAATAATAAGACACTCATTTCACTTTTTTGGCTCTGAAGCTTTTTCAGGAATTGAGTATTAGAGCTCAAATACAACAAAGATGCTCCCTTTGCTCTTACCTCTCAGGAAATTTTGCGGATTTTGAGAGCTGTGAGCCAGGAACTGTGGATGAAGACCAACCATATGTGAAGTTTTTATTTTGCTCATCTCAGTGACCAAATACATGCATTTCTTATAAATTTCAATATTGTAGTGCCTTAATTTCCTTAACTCTAAACTGAGTTTGAAGAATATATAACTTAATCTGTGTAAAGTGCTAAGTACAGAGTCTGGCAAATATAAGTATTTAGTTGTCGACTTTTTTTTTTTTAATCTGTAAATAAAGATGTAGAATAGTTGTAGAAATGTGCTGTGATGTATTGAGTATTATTGTTAAGATGTTTTACGTTGCATTTAAAAAAGTGTGAAGATGTAGTTTGAGTCATTTCTATGATCCAAATAATCATTAATAGTTTAAGATTAGTAAAAACTTTGTAGAAATATAAAACTAAGTGAGGAGATTGAGAGTGAGGAGTGTTACTGTATTTTTAAAAAGTTGTGTCATTAGCTTAAGTGATTTTGTACCTTTATTATTTTATGTGATTAAAGATTTAAAGCATTTTGCAGTTGAGATATCAGACTTTAAGTTCCCCATGGAGCTTGCATTTCAGTTGTGAGAATAGGAAAATAAATTGTTTTTAACTTGTGAGAAATGCTATCAAGGAACAAAAGAGAGATAGAAGATAGAAAATAATGTGACTCGTATGGGGAAACCTAATTTAGGTAGGCTGGTTAGGAAAGGTTTCTGAGAAGGTGACATTTAGCGGGAAATCTAAAGGATCAGGAGCCAAATCTCTGAAGAGTTGGGTAATAACATTCCATATCATGGTAGCAGCATGGGCGAAAGACCATGAGGCAAGAGAGAATTTGAATTATTTGAAGAAGTGAAAGTATCATTTTGACTGAACATTTTGAGGAAGAGGGAGAGCAACGTTTGATCTGGCTGTGCAAGAAGGAAGGGTCAGACAGTACATAGCCTCATAGACCCTGTTTGGGGTTTATTCAATGGGTGATAGGAAGCAGTTGAAGCATTTTAAGGAGGGTAGTTATATGATTCCTTTTTTGGGGGTGGGGTTTGGTCAAGTGTTTTGGCTTGCCTTTTTTTTTTCCCTAAATTATTGTGGAAAGAACATGTAACACAAAACCATCTTAACCATTTTTAAGTGTATAATTCAGCAGTGTTAATTATATTCATGTTGTTGTAAAACAGATTTCCAGAACGTTTTCATGTCACAAAACTGAAATTCCAAATTCTAATCAGGTAAAGAAAGGAGGCAAACTGAACAAGAAACAAAGACCTTTTATTTGGGGTCTCAGAACTGGCAATTCAGGGAATGCTGGTATTAGTAGCAACCAGGAAGGTGTCCCACTGATGTGGGGAAAGCAAGAGGTTTTTATTAGTGAGAAGAGGTTAATCACATGACTTAGATATGAGAAGAGGGGTAAGAATGTTCATTGGTGCTAGCTTGTTGAGCTCCTTTTGATTATTTTCTAATCAACTACTTTATTGGTGCTACCAAACAAAACAGTTCTTGGTATGCACTAGTTAATTGTTCTGTCTTCATAAACTTTATACTGACAGTTTTATGGTCTGAATACCAGTTGTTCTGTTGAATTTTATTAGCACCTGCTTGTTAAACAGTTGCCCATTCTGGGTCAGTTTAAGAGTTCATTAGTTAGAAAGGAAAATGGAGCCTCTCACTTCAAGCCATTAAATAGCAGCTCCCTGCAGCCCCTGGGGACCTTCTGCTTTCTGTTTCCATGGATTTATCTACTTTAGATATCTCATGTAAGTGGACTCATACAGTATTTGTTTTACTGTGGCTAGCTTCTTTGACTTAGCATAATGTCCTCAATGTTCGTTCCTCTGTGTTGTAGCATATGATAGGATTTCCTTCCTTCATAAGACTGAATAATATTCCATTGCATGTATATACCACATTTTTAATATCACTTTATCTGCCAGTGGACACTTGGGGTTGGTTCTACCTTTTGGCTCTTGTGAATAGTGCTACTATAAACATGGGTGTGCAAATATCTTTAGGATGCTGCTTTCAGTTCTTTTGCATATATATTCAATGGGATTGCTGGATCATATGGTAGTTCTATTTATTTTTAATTTTTTGAGGAACCTCATATTGTTTTCCATGGTGGTTGCCCCTTTAAGTAACCCCACCATCAGAGCACAAGGGTTTCCATTGCTCCATGATTTACATTCAAAAAATATCTTTGGCTGCTGTTTGGGGGATGAATTGTTGAGTGCAAGAGTCACCACAGGGAGATTGCATTGGAAAGTAGTTATTAGTAGTCTCATTTAAAATTAATGGCTTGGACTAGGATGATAGGAGGAGGAAGGGTTAACAAGATATTTTGGAATTAGAATTGATTTGGTTTGCTGATGGATTGGGAAATAGCAGTGAAAGAAAGGGAAGAGCCAAGGACAGCTCTTAGATTGTTAACTTCAAGGTCCCTGATGACCTCTACAATGCTAATGCAGGTAGAGAGGTGTTTCCCAGAAGCCCTTAACATATTTCTTCTTAGCTCATCGGTCAGGTCTGGGTTGTTGAACAATGATTTCTGCTTTTAGAACAATTGTGCTTCATTCTCATAGGACTGGGAGAGTGGCCCACCTTCTTGAGCACATTGCTACTCTGTTTGAACAAAATGGAGGTTCTTTTAGGAAAGAAGAGGTGGAATGACAGATTAATTAGCTTTGTCAGCTTTGGGGAAGTATCTTGACTTCTTTTGCCTCATTTGTAAAATGGGAGTGTAACTACCTCACAGGGTTGTTATAAAGATTAAAATAATGCATTTGAAGTGCTTAGCAAGGAATAAATGCTCAGTAAATATCATTTTCTTTACCTGATTCCCTCTCCTCTTTCTTTGACTCTGTATTTCTTTTTGAAATCTGTTTTTGAAAACTTTTGAAAACTGTTTTTCGAATCAATCAAACACAAATTCTTGAAGTTACATTTGATTTTTTGCCATTCTTTCTGTTCTTAACTGCTACCACAATGGTTCTGAACTAAATTATTGGTGCTAGAGGAGGCAATAATCTTGTAACTCACGTTGTATTCTGTTATATACTACTTTCATTAATAAAGCTGTTACTATTTTTTATTAATACCAAATTAAATTTAAACTTGTTTTGGAGTTAATAGTGGACTCAAACTCCTGATGGTCTTGTGTATATCGTAAGTATATTCTAGCAAAATTAGGATACTTCTTGTTCTTTGAACACACTTTATTTTCTCCTTTATTCTATTGTTTGCATATTTCCTTCATACTAGCATGTCCTCTCTGTCTCTCAAGGTCCATTCTAAATATTTGTTCAGTCAGTAAATATTTATTGAGACTATTTTATTTCAGTGCACAGTTGTATGAATTGGAGATACAGTGGCGGGAAGAAATTGACATGGGTCCTGCTCTCCATGTTTCTTTTGTCATAAAGTCTTTCCAAAGTTATCTTCAGTAAGGCATGATTTCTTCCACCTTGGGACTTTCTTAGGAAATTGTTTATACCCTTCTTATTGCAATTCTTACTGGTAGTATCTATCTAACTTATGTTGTATCACAGTGGTTCTTTCTTTTTGCCCATTTGAGGTATCTGTTATGGTATCTTTCTCATAAAGGTTGTACCATTAGCCTTGTCAATACTTTTCAACATGAAGGTTTGTTTTTGATTGTAATCTGTTGTAGTTGATGATACTTATATGTGTAGCGATTAATGGTTGACAAATAGAACCTTGTGTCCACTGTGTCCAGCACCTTAATATATGTGGGTCATCTGTAATATAGTATGATTTAACTGTTGGTGTGTGTTCTTACCTAAGATGTTTTTGTTGCTATTGAAACATTTTATGAGTTAAATATTTTTGGAAAAAACTGTAGCACATCTTTTTTGTGACTGTTAATAATTTCTAGTGGAAAAATGTTTCAGGATAACTTTCAGTTTTTCACTTATATAAACTGAGTAATTATGATGAATGCATTACTCAGTTGGTTTGAGTCATGAACTCCTTAGTTGATAATTTCACATCCTTTTGAAAGAGTTTAGAGAAATTAAAATGACTGCGATTTTTAAAGTGATTATTAAAAAGGCTGGAATTTTATTCAGTTTGTAATCTTATGGACATTAAAAAAAATTAAAAAGTGCTGGTTCATGTGAAATTAGGAGTAGTAAAGTCAGTATTAGGAATAGCCTGTGAGATTGCATTGTGCTTCTTAGTTGGGGAATACATTTATTTAACAAATGTTTGAATGCCCACCGCTAGACACTTTTTAGGTGCTGGAGAAATAGTAGAAACTAAACAAATGAAGTCTCTGCTCTTATGATTTCACTTTTAATGTTCCAGTTATTTGTCCTGCAATAATAATTTTGGTATATATAGTATGTGATATTTGAACAAATTGGCAGCTTCCTCATTTTGTGTTGCTGCTAATCCCAGTATTCACTGGTTTCCAGATGCCTTTGTAATTGAAGCTGAGAGCTATACTGGTTTTAGCTATTAATCTTTTTTTTACTCATTAGCTCTACAAGTCATGATAAATCTCTGTCTTATACAAATCATACTTAAATATGTGTATTTTAAAATAAACTTTAATGCAGTGTGACAGGCCTGGAACTAGAACCCAGATCTATTAACTCATAGTCCTCGGTTGTTTTTGTCATAGGCTCTGTAATATTTCTTTATGGGATTTATTTTAAAATGTTATAGAGGGGCACCTGGGTGGCTCAGTGGGTTAAAGCCTCTGCTTTCAGCTCAGGTCATGATCCCAGGGTCCTGGGATCCAGCCCCAAGTCGGGCTCTCTGCTCAGCAAGGAGCCTGCTTCCTCCTCTCTCTCTGCCTGCCTCTCTGCCTACTTGTGATCTGTCAAATAAATAAATATAATCTTTAAAAAAATGTTATAGAAACATGCAAATGTGTTGGTCCTCTGAATGTAGTCAAATCCAAGAAAATTTATAGTGAGTTATTTAAACTTGTTTATAAAATTACCATTTAGTACCATGTACTAAAAATTTAGTTTGGCGTTTTGAAATCTTAAACTTTTTTCACATAGCTGGCTGGTAGTCATGATATATTTATCGTAAACCTTGAGTATTGAACTGTTAATAGTTAGGACTTTTTTTCCCCCCCCATGTTGAGGTTAGTAAAAGAGTAAAAAAAAAATGGTTATATTCTAGGGCCTCTGCTTTAAAATGAAATAACATAAGAATAGACTTCTTTGAAATTGAAAGATAATAAGTCAGTTTTTTTGTTTTTTGTCTTTGGTCAGTTTTTTAAGATTAGATAAACAGCAGCTGTTTTTAGTTAAGTACAAATCCAAAGCAAGACATGGTGTGTTTATAGATAATTTCTTTCTAATCATGATGAAGATGTTTCTGAAAAGTCTTACCATAGAATTCAAAGTTGAAGAACTAAGATCTTATGGGGAAAATAGGCTTTCCAATGAAGGATCAGTAGGGGCGCCTGGTTGGCTCAGTCAGTTGTGTCTGACTCTTGATTTTGGCTTAGTTATGATCTCACGGTTGTGATATTGAGCCCTG